>VMOF01000024.1:12345272-12437392 GCA_011764245.1 Trialeurodes vaporariorum | reverse complement strand
TCAAATGAACAACGGATAAACGGAAAAAGGAAAGGCATAAAGCAAATCCTACCTTTGCCCTTTGGGGGGAAAAAAGGAGTAAACTTTTGAGACCGGGAACCAACTAATTCCCCCCCCTTGGATTGCGATGAGGGGAGGGGGGGGGTGGAAACCCCCCCAAGGCCAAAGCGCGGTGAAAAAATTTAAAAAACTGGGGGAAATAAAAAAAAAAAAAAATGTGAAAAAGTTAAATTCCCCCATTAATTTGTACCCATAACTTTCAACTTTGCTTAAACTTAATTTGACGGGTGCGAAAATAAAGGTACCGTAAAACTTTCAAAATACCCCTAACCAAAATTTTTCCGGCTATTGCTTTTGGGCCCAAGGGAAATTTTCCTTTTTCCCGCTTTCGGGAAAAAAATTTAGGGGGAAATTGAACCACCCCAATTTTTTGGGTTCCCACGGGGGAAAAAAATAAACCTCCCGGGTAAAAAAAAAAAAAAAAAAAAAAAAAAATGTTCAAAAATAGCTCAAAAAGTTCTCCTATGAGAGGAATTTGAGTCAATCTGGTGCTCTCATTGTGATTTTCACACAATTTTACTCAAGAATCTATCCCCCGTTACGCTGTAGCAAAATTTTGCAACAGACCCATTACTTAAGCTACTGATTACTGAAGCTTAAACTAAAGAGCTCTTATTGATTGCCCCACGACCACGATTAAGACATTCGAAGCCTGCGGGCTCATAAAATATTATTTAGATATCATCAGCGACCAATTTATACCTCCCTCCATTATTATTAAATTAGTATTGTGATCAGGTCATCAAGACCTTAAGAAAAAGAGGATTTGTCGATATATGAAAAGAGATTGACATTCTTTAAAGAGGCAACTCCAACGAGTGAGTCTGGGCGTAACATTAAATTTTGCAATTCAGCTGTTCGTTGCATTCAACTTAAAGACATTATATCATTTAGACGGAGTGCATTCCTATACCGTGCCATTATGGGCCAAGTGAGGCAAATAGTGGACTCATACAGTAGGCAGACGGGCGAGTCTCTGGTTTAAGAGGGGGGGGGGGGGGGGGGTGGTTCAACTGCTATGACAAAAAAACAAGCTAACCCAGAGACAAATAGAGACCCAGCACAAAGCTTGCGACAGGTGTCCACTTTTCTGGCTCAATTTTAGTCGGAATTCATCGGAACAACAGCCAACTATTGCCTACTGTTGACTGATGAGCGCGTGGTTTGCATTCGGGGAAGCAAACCCTTTTTCCGGGGCCGGGCCAATCCAGCTTTCTTGAGCTTCACCATTCAACAGTAGGCAATGTTTATCTCGTTGCAACCGGTGACTCCCGAACAAAACTGTGCGCTCCAACACGGGAAAAAAAATACTGGTCGAATTTACCATCTGCACAGCTGATTTTTGGAGTCTGCTATCAAGTATGGTAACTTTTACCATCATATGGTAAATACAACGTACTATGTGTTGAAATGTACCAACAGGTTGTATCTTAATTTACCGCAAGGTACGTTGCATTTACCATATGATGGTAAAACTTACCATACTTGATTGTAGACTCTAAAATCAGTTTTTGCAGATGGTAAAATTTTATCGTATTTTTTCCTGAAAAAATTGCCTCCCTTGTCTTTGGCAAACCGTCAATCCAAACTTACTACTTTGGAAAAATCGGGATCGATTGATGACACACTAATCAATGACCATTTTTTTAAAGGCAGTTATTAGACCAAGAAAAGCTTCAAAAAACATAACTTACAAAATTGGAAATAATTTGTAACTTTATTGCACAACTGAAATGGAGTCGGTTTGTTTGTCACCGAGACAAATGTTGGCACCAATGGGGCTCTTGAAAATTTTTGCCATAAGCAAATAAATAGTCCAATCTTATGTAAAGACCAGCAAAAATCACGAAAATCACCTAAGAAAGTCTATTATGTCACTTTCTCAAAGGAAACACAGAGATCAATTTAGGTAGGAACCTCCCATGACACATACCCTACGTCTCTCCGCCATTAAGCCCGATTCTGAGAGTGACTTTCGTGATTTTTTAAATACATACTCGTCGTCATTTTTACAGGTTTTTATGAAAGAATCAACTCTTCAATCCCCTATTGCAAAAGTTTGCAAGAGCCCATTGTCACCAAAGATTACATTGAAAGGTTTACAAATATCCGCAGCGAAGTATAATGATAATGACTTAGGATCATTTTTGCGGTGAACAAGTTAAGTTTCACTACAGTTTGCTTCATAATACTTGTCATGGACTTCGTCTGTATGATATAATGTCTTTGCTTTAACGTAACTCTAACTTAACCTAACCGAATGAACCATTATCTAGTGAAAAAGATCGTACTTTTTGGACTTTCATTTAACTGTAGCAATCGACATTATTTGAATTTTTATGATGCCACTTTCAATTTTCATTGAAGCAGGGATAAGGTGAGATATTTAGTGACAAAAAAATATGAGTTGGGAACGTCAGAGTTGGGCAAGAGAAAAAGAGAGGCGAGATGAAGGAGAAAGATGGCAAACAGACGAAAGAATGCGGAATAAAGAAACCTACAAATGAGGATCGAAGGACCGAATAAGGTATGTGCATGTGACGTAATGTTTAAAGAGGACAGAGGAATTCATGCAAAACTATCCGCGGCGTGACTGAGAATGAAGCACAGAGCAAATATACCTCCCTACCAAAATTAATATGTATTTACCGTGCTGGTGTTTGTGGTTCCTCAGTGTGACAACGTGAAAGAAGTTTGTAAATTTCTTCACTCACCCAAGTTTGCAAATCCTTGAATTTTTTGACACCGCCATCTGTTTCACCTTAAATTCCGGCGCGCCGCGATTGGACAAGGACCTTCGTTCATTGAGTAACTTTTATACCTATTCGGTCTAACTATACGCATAAATTCTTCTTCTTACACGTCAACGCGCAAGTCACACATTCATTCATAAAATCGTGCTAACTGGCAAACAGATCCGCTCCATTCAGTTAAAAGGAAAAAGGCGGAAAAAAAACGGATATATTTGGAAATCTAATTTATGGAAAACTTGGGAAAATTTTTTAAATTTACCGAAGGTTTAAATTCCATAATCATAAACTATAGGATTTTAAAAAATATTATTTTGGAAGTTTAACCCAAATTTTTTAGAAGGGCCAAATTTGGACCCCATTGGGTTTCAGATCCCGTTTCGGAAGGGCGCCCGAAAAATTTTTGGAAATTTAGAAAAAATCAAAAATTATTTGGGATTAACCCCGGGGAAAAGGTAATTTTTTTCCGTTTGGTTATGGGAAAAAAAAAAAAAAAACCAATTTAACAAATTTTTCGGGGGACCCCCCGAATTCCCCAAATTTTTTTACCCCTTTAGACTGAAATTAGGCCCTTTTAAAAGGGAATTTTTTTTTATAAAAAAAAAAAAACTTTTTTTTGGTTTTTTTTTTCATTAAAAAATTTTAATATTATTTCGTTTGGGTTTTCATTATTATTTTTAATTTTTTTTTTTTTTTTTTTTTTAAATTATCATCTACTGTGTTTTTTTCAACATCGGATTTTCTGGGGGTGGCCAGCCGCCCCCCTCCCGTTCCCATTGTAGCTACGCCCATGCCATATATCGTCTTTTTCTGAAATTCTGTGTAGCTTAAGTCAGTCCTAAAACAATTATTTTTTCCAAATTAGCCGATAGAAGATTAAGGGAGGTCCCTAATCACCGAGTAATAAATGGACACTGACCTGAGGCCACCCTTAAAAAAATCTCTAACTACGCCAATAATGAGGAAAAGCTTGGCTTTCCTTATAAATGTCACGCCTCATGACGTAGATGGCTATTGACATTGATTTTACCTTTATTTTGGACGTCAAAGTTAAATTAGTATTTTCTAACACGCGGGTTTAATTCCATGGATTTTGGCTTAAAGACTTTTTTTTTTTTTTTTTTTTATAGGACATTTTTCAGACCTTTTACGGACTTTGAATTCTTCACCTGGTTAAAAGAAGCCAGGTCGGCCGGCCATCACGTACAGTCGAAGACAAAAAGAATGTCAGAGAAATCCTTGAGGTAGGCCACCTGTATTCTGCAATGCTTAAATCTATTGAGATAAATATTGCGGGTGGCCTACTCCAAGGAGACGTCTGCATTATTTTTGTCCCGACTGTACCTGTAGTCCCTATCACTGTTTTTTTTCACATCCGTTAAATTGGAGAAAGATATAAATTCCTGGATTCGGCTTGGTTGAATTAAAAATGTACATACAATGCTTGATAGCCTCGATTTATGTCTGTCATTTATTCACCTTGACTCTATTTCGTTGAATGGGACGAAAGCACCTTATTTATTGAAACACCCTCGTATGATAGAAGTAATTCTACGGCAGTAGGACTTATTAAAAAATATATCTTTAGATACGGTTTTATTCGTATTTGGTTTAAAGTACGACAACTGGTTACATTCTTGTCATAAAACGATTACTTTTATGAATGTGCCTAGGAGGCTGTAAAAGCTAAACGCGGGACGTTTTAGAGAGGTCAGTTTAAAAAATACTTTTTTCAGTAAATCGATCTATCGTATCGATTGGCGTTCCCCCTCATACGCGTGTCCTGGTAATTAGTCTATTTTTCGCATATTTATTTTTTGAACGCGTGTTTTAAAACCCTTTCCGTTACAGTGTCCATTTTAATGGACGACCATTTTACATGGAGCCTTATAGAAATTCGGAAAAAATGACTCACACATGAAATAATATGAGAAAAGTTCGTTCAATTTAATGGTAGAGGTTTCAGATTACAGTGACACTTTTTTCATAATTCATGACAGAAAGGGTTAAAAAAGGACGGAGATGGGGGCTCAAATCTCTGTGATCAGTGATGCCGCTTTTCTGAACGTATGGGAATTTCTACGTTCAATTTTTCAGCAATTTACTTCAGCGGTATACACTTACCGCGTTGTGTAAAACTTATGTTTAAATTGGCCAAGAGGGAGCAAGACAAATTCCCGCAGGATATACGCCTCTGCCGGGAATTATAAGTTTATCGATTCCTTCAACATCCATCCGTGGAAAAGAATCGACTGTTTCCACGGGGGTTCAATTGAACCTCCTATAAGGAGAGAGAGTAAGGAATCGTCGCGTCGGGCGCCTTCAACTAATGACTCAGGCAAAATGGGCACAGTAGAGTTAGGAAATTCATATGCCCGTTTAACCCCTTATGGGCCAAGCCCGAGAATATTCGTTTTCCCCCACTAAGTCTATTTAACATTGTTTCATTCTTCATTCCGGATAAACGTGACTGTAGATGAAAACACTTACAAGAGAAGGTCCCGTCGGGTGCCTTCAATCCGTCATATAGGCAATTCCAACTCCCTCGAGTACGAACATCGCAGTTAACTACCTTCCCTATAAAAACGGAGTGGTGGCGTTTTTTTTAAACTAACCTGGGCCTTAGAGGGTTAATTTAAATATTATGAGCGAGAGCGGTGTGTAAAACAACTTATATCAATTTTTTTGTTCGTCGTATATTGGACCCCTACTTCGTAAACCACTGCTAGCTCGATCTCGATTCTTCTATTATCTTCCTGGATTATAAACGAGAGTAAATGACCCCCCCCCCCCCCCCGGGTTGACGCGACAATTTTCTGTGAGACCGGTCTGTACTTATACTTTTACTACCGCGACACACTGCCTTCATGAACCCAGTTAGGTCATTCCGAAGCTCCAGATACCAAGTACTTACGTCTTACCTCCGCATTCAACCCGATTCGGCAGTCCCTGTGTGTAGGTAATAAACAGGGTGTTCACAAAGTAGATATTGCCGCTTATATTCTGAGGCAACTCTCGCGCAACTTGTAATCTGAACAAACTCAGGAAGTCTTAATAACGCTTAAGGGGTTCTTTGGGGGGGGGGGCACTCCTTATCCTTTCATTAGCCTATACCCTCACAGAAAGAAACATAGAAAATGCTCTGGATGCGCTGACAAAACCTTCGGTAGAAAACTGAAGCTGACCCAGCAAAATACTTTAGTAGAGCTAACCATAAAGTCACTGGCGGATCCAGAGAATTATCCTTCTCTCTCTTCTCCCATTAGAACGCGTATGATAGAAAAAGACAGATTAGGGGCAGTCACGTGATTTTCGCCCCCTCTTCTATCCTTTGCTAACACATGCATTCTAATGGGAGAAGAGAGGGAAGGACAATTTCCTGGATCCGCTAGTGCATAAAGTTTGTGTACGCCTCATTGGAGAGATTTCGCTGGGTGAACCAAAGATTTAGTTGGCTCAACTAAAAGTCATTTACTGGGTTTCAAGGGTAGCAAAGGTTTCGTCAGCGCTACCAATGTTTTTTTTTCTGTGTAGGTATAGGGCTGTGAAACTAAAATAACAAACAAAACGAACAAAACAAACAATACGAACAAAACGAAACTACAAATAAAAAAACTTCAGATCCCCCCCCCCATTGTTTTGCTATTCGAACCACATCAATGTGTGTGAACAACCCAAACCTATTTTCGTTTCGGTCCGAACGTCTACCGAGAGGGGGGGGGGGGGGGAGTAGTAAGTGGCAACCGACTTTATGGACACCTTGTGTATATTCACTTATAGATCCATATTCTTGCGAGTACGTAAGCTCAACGTTTGAGTACGGTATCCCTGATAAGTCACGGCCCAATTACCGGTCATCCATACCTTGTGGAGTCTAGACCGGGGGGGGGGGGGGGGAGGTGAAGGTGTTGGTGTTAGGGCACTCCAAAATCCTCACTTCTTGAACTCATTAGAAATGATGCTTCATCGAAGATCAGGCCGTTTCCTCCTCCTACCATTTCTTGGATGGCCTATAGCATGATTGGGCTAATCATGCTATAGGCCATCCAAGAAATGGTAGGAGGAGGAAACGGCCGCGGCCTCTCGAGCCATCAGCATGTCCACCTGCCACTGCCGCCGTCTTCTTAGTCCATCCGTCCGTACAGTGGAATCGCGAACAATCACCAGAAACCTGTCCATTGTCCCTCCCTCTCCCCCCCATTCTCCCGCCCTTTTGATTACTGGAAGGGGTGGGGTTAGGTATGAGATCTTCCATACGTCCCGCGTCATCCTGTCTCTGTCTAACGTAGTATTGAACTAACCGGACTCTTACGAAACTGCGAGCCCCGCGTCCCGTACGTCCGTTCGTCGCACAATGGTCTGATAAAAAAACAAAGTGGCCAAAATTCGGTGAAAAAAAAAATCACCAAAAATCATCGTTTTTGACGTTTAAAGCTTAATTTATAAACTTGCCAGTGATTATTGCCCAAGTTTAAATTACTTGCTAGAAGTGTTTTCTGTGATTACAATTGGTTCTTGAAAGTTTATAAATGAGAAATTTGTGGGAAATTTACTTTTTGATTTTTGTCCACTTTTGGACGAGCGGAGACCACTGTGCGTCGCGACGGCCGTCAGCGTCCGCGTAACTTGCCAACTATTAAGTTTCTTTCTCCGCGCGGCGCGGCGCGGTCCGTCCGCGGTGCTAATATTATATCATATCCAACGTCTATGACGCGACTGGCGGATTGCGGACCGGAGCAGGGCAGGGGCAGGGCCCTCCGTGTTGTGCAGTATTGCATAATTCGCATAGCGGCGCGGCGCAAGAGTACACACTACACAGAGCATCGCTCGCTCGCGCTCCTCCTCTGCCTCCGGGCCTCACTCCTTGCGAGTCGCGATCTTCATCCAAACCGCTGATTTTCACTCGCGGCCCTGCGCGGCGCGGCCCGCGGCGGCTCAAAAATTGATCCCCAATGCTTCCACGTTGCCGATGACCTCACTCCTCCTCGCGTCGCGCGACCGCGTCAACCTGTCGTCTTCACACTGTGTGGAGCGTGTATTGGTTTCAGCTCTAACAGCTCCTGTCAGGTCACGTGTGATGTCCAGAGACAAATAGAGACCTAGCACACATGTACTTGCTGCGTTTTCCTTGTTATGGAACTGAGGCAAGTCTAATTGCCTCTTCAAGACGATCAAATAGACTGTTTTAGCACATTGTATCGATTGACGTCCAAAGACCTCTGATGGTTCCAAACAAACTCCTATGTCCAATGTAATTTTGCCATAAGCGCATTTTGAAACGAAAATTTGGGCTGTTAAACCTAGAAATCAATGCGACATTTCTGCGATTGTGAATTCTGCATCCTAGAAGATGCTTAATGGAGATGTTGCAATTAACTTTTGCTACAGGCTAATTAATAGTTGAATAAGGGGTAAAACCCTGTGAAAATAGCGCTTTAAAAAAATACAATACAATGCTTTCAAACGCGAGAGCTTAATGGCGGCCGTTACCGCCTAAATCTTATGACAATTGTATGCTGCTTCTTCTTCTTCTTGTGTGGTGTCGCGAAAACACCTCGTAAGGATGGAGTTGATTGAGATAGAGAAACCCAATGTAATCGGCGGCAACGGCCGCCATTAAGGTCTCGCGTTTGAAAGCATTTTATGAGTTTGGGAGTGGATGTCGTGATTTCTTAGCGCGCTAATCGTCATTTTTACAGGGTTTTACCCCATAATCATCAACTATTAATAAGCCTGTAGCAAAAGTTTGCAACAGCTCCATTATTGTACCTGGTCCTACGACTCAAAGTGGCTAAATCAACAAGATATAACTGAAGAAACTATGGTCTTGGAGGTTTGTAATATCTTGTCGATTTCGGCAAGGGAACTTGTGTAAACAGGCAAAATTATGCAATTTTGAAGACGAAGAAATCACAATCTCAATTATTAGGTCGCAATAATTACTTGCATTAGTAACCAAAATTTCGCTCATAAATGCGCCTACAAGGAAATTACATTGAACCTGAGGGTCCTCAAAGTTGCTTTCAAGTGGACGTTTGCAGATAGGTGCCTAGAGGGTCCCTAGGGAAGTCCGCGTACTATGGATATATTTTTTGGATTGGGTTAACCAATTTTGCAACCGAAACGGTACCAATTTTATCACCTTGCTTCAGCTTTTTTACTTTCAGTTTTATAATATTTTGGAAAGTAAACCTAAAAAATAGCAATTTTATTTCTCCAGGCTCGTTCATAAACCTAAATTTCTACCGAATTGGCTTAAACTTTGCCGAACCGTATGATTTTGAAAAAGATCCGAACCCGAACCGAACCTGAACCTTGGGCCAGTTCGACTCCATGTTCTCAAGTTACTTTTATTTTTTTTTTTTTTTTTTTTTTTGTATTTAAATTAACATTTCGTATGAATCAAATTTTTATTTTCAACAAACTAATTAGATGTGGAATTGGGAGGTCGAAGTTCCTAAAATTCCGGCCTTCGCAAAAAATGTTCCGCCTCTAAATTAGAACGCATCAAGGCAGTCGGTAATGACATACCGTCTTTAATCTTAACCAGAGTTGCCATTATGCGTGAATTTACTGAAGTTCTCGAATTCATCAGTGATGCAATATATGCGACTGTTGTTGACTTTTGCAACAGGCGAGTTAAAAGGGTCTATTCCGTCCAAAAAACCTCAAAAATAAGGTGATAGCTCTAAAAACTTACGAAATCCACTGTCAAACTCATAAAAAATTTTAATTCATCGATGATTCCATGCGCACCGGTTGAAAAAAGATTATCCATTTCAGTTCAGTGTATGACTTTAATGCACGGAAATACTCGGATCTGTAATCTTTTCTCAACCGCGGTGGAGTTGTCGATGACTTTAAAAAAACTCGCTCGGATATTTCACTAATAAAACGGCGACTGCACCGATTGAGAAAAGATTGAACATGAGCTGAACTGTGTGTAATCTTTCCTCAACCGATGGAAATCATCGGATTCCATCGGTGAATGGGGCTCTTGCAAACCTTTGCTATAAGCAAATAAATAGTCCAATCTTACGTAAAGACCAGCAAAAATCACGAAAATCACTCTAAGAAAGTCTAAAATTCAGTAATAAACTCATACATAACTGCAATAACGGCAAGATGGTAATGGCGGTTCTACGCAGGTATCATGGGAGATTCCTGTCTATTATGTCACTTTCTCTACGGAAACACAGAGATGTGTCTCAATTTAGATAGGAATCTCCCATGATACCTGCGTCTCTCCACCATTAAGCCCGATTCTGAGAGTGAATTTCGTGACTTTTTATAGTGTACTCATCGTCATTTTTACAGGTTTTTATCAAGAATCAACTCTTCAATCCCTTATAGCAAAAGTTTGCAAGAGCCCCATTGAAAAAAATATCATTAAATATACACGAATGGCAGCACTGAGCACTGGCTATACAGCGGAAGACAGCAACCCTGATTTGTAGCGTCGCACAGTGGAGCGAGTCAATGAGAGATGCCGGACACGGCCAAGGTTATAATTAAGAGGTATGCTCATCTGACTTGGCGCCACAAATTCAGTGGCGCGCAGTTCAAAATCACTGCAGGCAAGATGGCCGACAAAAGCAGAAAACGTATACTCTTTGCAGAAAACATTGGGTTGTTTTCTGCTTTCCTGCAGGTTGCAGCCAATGTTTTCTGCAAAGAGTTACGTTTCTGCTTTTGTCGGCCATCTTGCCTGCAGAGATTTTGAACTGCGCGCCACTGAATTTGTGGCGCCAAGTCAGATGAGCATCTCTTAAGTAACAAGGATGTTATGTCCATCTTTGGCCTTAAACAACTCGCCAATCCGCAATTCTGTTCCGCTGTTTTTTTCACCTTTTTGGGTATTCTAAGTTTTGCCTAGCCGAACCGAATTTAAGTTATTTCAAACAATAAATATAAAAAAAATTATTTATAAAAAATTCATGAGGAAAACTTTGAAAAAAGATTAAAGTTGGGTAATTCGGTAAGATTTAGCAATAAAAGTTGAAAATCCGCCAAGATTATGGTTTTGGTCCGCCTACACTTCTGAAACGAGCTCTAGCAAAAGTTTGCAAGAGCCCCATTGAAAAAAAAAATATTATTAAATATACACGAATGGCAGCACTGAGCACTGGCTATACAGCGGAAGACAGCAACCCTGATCTGTAGCGTCGCACAGTGGAGCGAGTCAATGAGAGATGCCGGACATGGCCAAGGTTATAGATTAAAGAGGTATGCTCATCTGACTTGGCGCCACTAATTCAGTGGCGCGCAGTTCAAAAGCACTGCAGGCAAGATGGCCGACAAAAGCAGAAAACGTATACTCTTTGCAGAAAACATTGGGTTGTTTTCTGCTTTCCTGCAGGTTGCAGTCCAATGTTTTCTGCAAAGAGTGTACGTTTTCTGCTCTTGTCGGCCATCTTGCCTGCAGAGATTTTGAACTGCGCGCCACTGAATTTGTGGCGCCAAGTCAGATGAGCATCTCTTCAATCTATAACCTTGACCCTTTATGGTCTGTTCTTCGACTGTAAAAACAATAAAATTTGCATTTTTAGTCATACATACGGGGTGTCCCAAAATTCATAGTAAATATTTTTACCACGTGTTTTTGGGGTCAAATAAGACTTTTTTTCCCTATAAACATGCGTCCGAAATTGACCCAGCAAAATACTTTAGTAGATGCTAACCATAAAGTCACTGGCGGATCCAGAAAATTGTCCTTCTCTCTCTTCTCCCATTAGAACGCGTGTGATAGAAAAGGACAGATTATGAGCAGTCACGTGATTTTCGCCCCCTCTTCTATCCTTTGCTAACACATGCATTCTAATGGGAGAAGAGAGAGAAGGACAATAACTTGGATCCGCTGTTGGACTCGTCCCACTGTGCGTCGGCGTCTAATACGACGAGTACGGAGAGCAAGTTTCGTGGCAGTGATTTGAATGTTTTTATTTTTTTTCTTTTTCTTTTTCTTTTTCTTTCCGTGTGCTAGTACACGGCGTCTTTCTGCAAGTACACGGAATACGATACAGAAATAATAATAAAAAAAGACCGTTCGCAGAAAAAAAAAAAAAAGGAAGGGAAATAATCGTTGATCTTGACTTTATGAAGTCGACTTATATCCAATTCAGTCGAATTTTTAGACGAATTTGCCGAAATACAGAGAGAGAGCATTGGCCTGTTGATGTTGATGGAACCCTGACAAAGTCCTTACTCCAGTTCTTGAGTCGGATCGTCTCTGCCCCTGCCCCTATATCGAGAAGAAATTCAGGTTGAGGACGACCAGTGCACGCGTCGCGTCTCGCGGTGTCACGAGCGCGGAGTTTAACCACAAACGCGCGCGCCTTTTATCCCGCGACGAATATCTTTCTGTCTAGATGAGTGTCTGCTGCTGCCTGCGCCTGAGATGTTTGTTTCTGGCGTACTTATGCTCTTCGTTTGGGTGCGCACATCACTGGATAAATAAACTTCGGAGGTGTATACCAGTGTTGCCAGATCGAGGGTCAAAAGCCGTATCGTCCACATTTAAATCAATGGAAAACGTACGGCCACAGAATAATACAATCAGAACGGAAACTCCCATAAGAGCCAATTGAAGCAAGTTTGGAAATTTAACGGCACCAATAGGCAACGCTGTGGTCCTATATCCCAACATGGCGGACGTGTGTGATTTGTGTTGAAACTCATTTATTTCTGTAAATTCTGGAAAGAAATCTTAAGTTTCCGCCCTCACTTTTCTTCTAATGGCATTTCAGAATGAAAATTTCGCGGATCATGTCCTATATTTTTTTTTCGCGCGCGAATCCAGATGTAAACATCCTATATCCCAACATGGCGGACGCGAAATGAATTTGCTTCAAAATCCGACAGAGTTTCCGTTCTGGTTGCGTATTATTCTGTGGTACGGCTTTTTCACCCCAATCTGGCAACACTGGTGTATATGTATAATATAGCCGTTTTTTATGTTCGCAGTCATTCGCATGGAATCCAGTGGCGTAGCGGTGCGATTCGGCAACGTTGCTCTTCGTTAATTTAAACACGTGTAAAAGGTCGAAAGCGAAGGTGTTCACTGAACAACCAATACTTCGATATTTTTTATGGGTTTAAATGGACGAACTGCAACGTTTGCCTAGTTGCACGCTACACCATTATGATGGCATCTTATGGAGTATTGTTAGTAAAAGGAACGAACAACCCCCCCCCCCCCCCCCCCCCATTATGAGCGTTTTGTGAGAGACTATCGTTCACATGCGCTGAGACTCTTGGCTTTGTGGCTCGAATCTTACCGAACTTTATTCTTTTTTTGTCAAATTTTGCTCGAAAACCATTTTCTGGACAAACTGCCCCTGGTAAAAATGTTCCATGACCAATTTTACATGGAAATAGATTTCTGAGTATTTTTCCCTGGAAACCACGCATATTTCCATGGTAGAAGGAGTGTTTCCATGGAAATCGCTGACGTTTCCATGGAAAAATACTCAGTTTCCATGGAAATTTGAGCAATTTCCATGGAAATCTATTTCCATGTAAAATTGGTCATGGAACATTATGCTCGGACAACCCGGAGAAGCTACTCCCGCCCCTTCCAAGCATGGAAAAAAACCACTTTGGAATAGCTCTGACAAAGCCTTCGGGGGAAAAATGACCCAGCAATAGACTTTAGTTGAACCAACCCAATCTTTGGTTCACTCATAAAATTCTCTTTAGTTAGGCTTACAAAACCTTATTATTTTAGCTTCACTAACGTGATCCGCTGGATCTTTTTTCTATACCAAAGGTTTTTTTTTTTAGCAATGTACCAAAGTGTTTTTTTTTTTTTTTTTATTATTATATTTATTTTTTTTTTCTTCTTGAGCAACCGTTTATACTCGTTTTTTGAGACTTCGTGTACATTCGGTTAACCGCAAACGGATGAAAGAATCACGACTTATGTATAATTCACACGGTGCTCATTTGTAAGTATCCTCTGTCCTCTCATTAACTTAGACCTTCATCTTCCGAAGCTCTTTTGTAACCTGCGGGTCTTACCGGATACTTGTGCGCATACCCGTATCATTTTACGTCTTCGCAAAACCAATTGCTGAGACTGTCTGTGAATGGGTCTGTTGCGTACTTTTGCTACATCAATATAACTCATTGTTTCTAACGTAAAATTCGGCGAAAATAACGATGCGCACATTAAAAACATTCAAAATCCACTCATTAACTCAGGAAATCACTTCAATTTCAAACAGCCCGCACTACACTAGACACTATATCACCGACTTATAACTTATAGATGGAACCATCTCGTTTATGTAAGCATGAACAGAACTTACAAACATTGGAATGTTTTGTTTAGATGCGTACATTTCTTATATTATTTTGTAATCTTTGATAAACCGAAAATACCAGACAGCAAATGCAGCTTATATTTCACGTATTAAAAAAGAAATTCCATCATTTTTGTAGTTACGATGTTGTTTACTTATGCTCGGTGGTTCCGTCTATGTACTAGTATACCGGTGCAAATAGTGTCTTGTGTAGCGCGGGCTGTTTGAAATTGAAGTGATTTTCTGAGTTAATGAGTTGATTTTGAACGTTTTTAATGTGCGTATCATTATTTTCGCCGAATTTTACATAAGAATCAAGGTTCTATATTGTTGTAGCAAAAGTATGCAACAGACCCATTGCTATATGGGTCGAGCATTATAAGTATCGGTTGCTTGAGCTTTCTGTTGAAGAAAAGTTCAGCTTCTTCAACTTTGGGCTAGTTTGCCGAACTCCTATATCGCCACTGTGGATTTGACTTCATCATTAAAATCGCACCCCGCGGATAAAGTGGTCAGCGCCTTGTGAACACTGGTTCTTCTCGCATCTGAAAAGGAGCTGAAAGGAGCTCGCGGTATGAATCCAATGATTAAGGTGAATCTTCAGCGTTTGGTGCCGGTTTCTGCCATCAGAGCGCTACCGTTCGATTAAAGTCAAATTACAGGCCGAAAGTAATTTATTTTTAAGAAAACGGAGTGTCAGTTACTAGATAATCATCTGAAGAGTGTCTCTGCAAAAAATTTCGTCAATAACTTAAAAATCAGGCTCAAAGTACCAAAAACTGAAATATCGCATTTCGATGCAAGAATCGATTTCTTAAAAGTAAATTACTTGCGGCCTGTAATTTGACTTTAATCGAACGGTAGCGCTCTGGTGGCAGAAATCGGCACTAAACGCTGAAGAATCACTGTAAGTAAAATTTGCAGTGGCAAACTGGCTCGTAGTCATAGATGCTGAATGTTTCCTCGGCGGAAAGCAGGAAACTGATTCGTCGTTGGCGTATATGAGTAGAAAGCCTTCTGTGAGAATATTAAAAAATAAATGTAAGATCCTCTTTAGTTTACTACGAGTATAAGCTTAATTTTGCACTTCAGTGTTTTCAGCTACCTCTCGTGCCAAAAGCAGCTGAGGCCAGTTCTGGCAACAAAAAAAAGAAAAAAAAAGAAGCTTCTCGCAATTCAGATGTGCTTTTTTATAGAAATCAGCTCGTAAAGAGTACGAAAATGTCCAATGAAGAGCTCTCTGGACGTTTTGTTAGTTCTTTTTTTTTTTTTTACTTTTTCATTCATAACTTCAGTTGGGTGACTCAGTGTCTTACCTGCCTAACCCATAGAGGTAGTTTCAGAAGTGTAGGCGCACCTAGACCGATAATCTTTGGAATTTGCCAACATTATTTAAAAATTAAATCGAGTGTTCACTTTTCAATAAGAAACATTTTAAAAGCAAAAGAAGAAAGTCAGAGGCAAGTTCGGTTTTGATTTGAAGGAACTAAAGTTGAAAATTCGACAAAGATTATAGTTTAGGTGCGCCTACACTTCTGAAACGAGCTCTACTAACTTATGAGCCCCATGATACTTTAGAGAACATGAAATCTATGGCTCTCGAGTTAACCCTTTCATACCTGGTGTACATTTCCATGTACATCTGCCTGATTAACATAGAATCATACGGAGAAAATGAAAATATGTTATGCATATCGTTTTACATGAGGAAATTAAGTGTGCCCCAAACCAGCTTTGATGGCCAAAAATCCGTTCCAGAACACAGAGAAAAATACTTCGGTAAAATTTGATCACCGAATTTTTCGGTTAGAGGAACCGAAATGTTCGGTCCTGATACCGAATGCTTTCATTAGTAATACTGAGTATTAGGTAGGGGCGGAATTTGGGTTATACTTACCGATTTCTTCGGTACTTACGATCGAACATTTTGGTTTAAAAATTTCGGTAATCAAAATAAGTCGAATCTTCAGTTCTAACAACCGAAGCATTTTTCTCTGTGCAGAACATAAAGTATTTTCAGATTTGAAAGGATTAATTTGGGTTAGGCGCGTATAGCATAGAACTTATGAATCCTGGTATCGACTTGGAATACCCTCTGAGTATCCCTGAAAATGTGTCCCTTTTTAAGGGGGAGAGAAAAAAAAATGTTTCTACTCAAACTTTAATTCGAACCCCGCGATTGGAAGGACGTTCCAAACGAACCCAATGATGCGGTTGATAAATAAATTGGCAGTGATGTAAAATAACAAATGATAAAAAGAAAAAAAAAAAAATACCGCAGACTTACTCGTTCACTTGCATAATGCAGAAGAAGACTTTCTCTGCCGGTTGGGCCAACCTGTGACGATACACCACTTTCTCCGGCCGCCCTCGGGGGCCTTCCGAACCAGACCCGAATCAGGCTCTATTGCCTGTTGTTTTCTGGCGCTTCCTTCCAACTCGGAAACAGAATCTCTCGTGAATTTTTTTTATTATTCCATGTCCATTTGTTTATGGCTCTTTCGCCGGTTCGTTCTAGCTCCACAATTAACGCTGCGCTGCGCGTTTTTCATCGTCCACGCGTCAAGCATTCTTTTTATTTACGCTCGCACGCGGAGATTTCTTCGAAGCAAAAGTGGATCCGAGGAATTTGTCCTTCTCTCTAGCTTTGCACATTCAAACAGATGTGCCAGCAGAGGATGGAATAAGGGGTAGTCACCTGACTTGCGGCCCTATTCCTTTGCGCAGATTTCATTACTGGACTTTTTCTTTACCCAAACCTCACAACTATAGTCACGCCGTGATATTCGAGATATTCGGCCGTCACGGCCGAATATCTCGAGAACGGCTCCGAATTTCGGAAAACGCTGAATTATGTGTTCAAGTATTTTGAAAGGGACATCTTTTATGGGGGTCACCGATTTTGGGGCCTCCCAAGGGGGGTACCACCTCCCTAAATCCAAAACTTCAAATGGGGACTCCCTTTTTTATTTAATAATCGAAAAGAGATTAAAATTCTAAGACTTTTGTTGACATATCGTTTTTCGTTTTCGATAAATCGATGGTCAAAGTTCGATTTAGACCCATTTTTAAAAAAATCATTACTCCTCTTTGAAAAGTCGGAATTTAAAAAGCGAACCCTTTTTAGAAAAAAATCAACTATAGCAATCATTCAGTCAAAATTTGGTTTTAACGCCCCAAACATTTTTAACGTTTTTGGCTCCCACGGGGGGGGGCTATCTGAAAAATTCCGAGAGACGACCCCTATCAAAAAGGCGTAACAAACTGAGCATTTCGACGCAAACCCGAGGTTGATATCGTTTTTTACATTCGAGATATCACAATCTGTAAAGTGACATTCGACATTCGATATCTCGAATTTAATGTGAAAAACGATATCAACCTCGGGTTTGCGCCAAAATGTTCAGTTTTTACGCCTTTTTGATTGATGTGTGTGAATTTTGAATTGTGTGAGGCAGATCGGACCACAAAATAGAATATACTCGACCGTGGTGTTGAAAGGGTTAACCTCATTATAGCGATTACCAGCCCTCTATACCGATAACCGCCGATGACCGCTCGTAAGTGCTGCAACATTATAATATACTTATACATATATTTTTTTGGCTCTGGGCCCAAAAAATTATCGGGACGGACGATCGGACGGTCCCCGAAAGAAGTTAGATGGGTGAGCCGCCTTTACGATGAGGTTTTAAATAGCCGTAGGCCCGTAGGGCCCCAGGACTATCACTCTAAACAGTAGCGCAACGAGAGTTTCTTCATCTCTCTCTTTCCTCCATTAAGAAACGTATGTTAGACAAGGATGGACAAGGGGATAAAACCCCCTCTTTCTGTCCTTTTCCTACTTATACATTCAAATGGGAAATGAGAGAGATGGAAGAGATCCTGGTTACGCCAGTGCAACGAGAGTTTCTTCCTCTCTATCTTCTCCATTAAATAACGTATGTTAGACAAGGATGGACAAGGGATAAAACCCCCTCTTTCTGTCCTTTTCCTACTCATACATTCAAATGGGAAATGAGGAGATGGAAAGAGATCCTGGTTGCGCCAGTGCAACGAGAGTTTATTCATCTCTCTCTCTTTCTCCATTAAGAACGCATGTTAGACAAGGATAGACAAGGGGATAAAACCCCCTCTTTCTGTCCTTTTCCTACTCATACATTCAAATGGGAAATGAGAGAGATGGAAGAGATCCTGGTTGCGCCAGTGACTCAAGATAATCTTAAGGGGAGACAGCCGTCAGAAATTCGAATTTTTGGATTTTTTTTTTTTTTTAGTCTTTTCTTATTCTACACCTTCTTGCGAGCATTTTGGTATATTATATTACATCATTTACTTACTTTAATGCTTAGAAATTTGAGATAATGTGTGAAGAAACGGAAAATTTCCACTTTTTTTTTTTTTTTTTTTTTTTTTGAATAATGTGTGAAGAAACGAAAAATTTCCACATTTTTTTTTTTTTTTTTTCAAACTTGTGTTTTTTTAACTTCCGGTACACTTTTCTCAGGATCTATTATACTTAGAAGGCTCATTTTTTTTTTTTTTAAATGAAGACCTTAAAAAGATCTACAATGTCAACTAACTTTCAATGCAAAAGTTTAAACTCTATTATTTATAAAATCAAAATATCACCTAAAAAATGACCAAAATTATTACCAAATTAGAAAAATTCACAAAGTTTTCAAAAAATTAAGGAAAAAAAAAAAAAAAGAGTTAGTTAACTTTGATGAGAAGGTACTAAGACACAATCATGCAAAATCTCGCTTTCTAGGTGCAATAGGAGAGGAGAAAAGTGTACCCAAGTGTGATACCTTTTACATGGGTTAGCATACCCTGGCAGTCTCCCCTTAACAGCTCATTGGCTTCCAGTCGAACTTTTCTCTGCTTTGCTCTTGGCCTCTGCTCATTGCACGTCGATGCAACGACCGTCTATCGGCTTGTTGCATCGAGCGAGCGTCCGGGCGAGCACGCAGTTTGTATTATTATAGGTAACCCATCAAACGGGCGGATGGTCTGTGGTCTCGAACCCAAGACTAGGAACAAAACGGAGGAACGGCCGCGCGGAGGACGCAACGTATGAAACATTGTTCACGGTTCAGGAGAGAAAGTTTTTAGAAAACAAAGCGGTTAAGAGACGAGTGGAGAAGAGGAGAGGAGAGGAGATGAGAGGAGAGGAGAGGAGAGGAGAGGATAGGAGAGGAGAGGATATGAGAGGAGCTGATTGTGAGCTGAAGAGGCGAGCGAGAAGCTCGTCTATTCGATAGAACAAAAACTAGGAATCAATCCAATTGTAAAAACCAAGCTCTGCCTATTTGTTTAGTCAAGCCACCGACCAGCCACCATGCCAGTGACCGTGGCCTGGCCGTGCCTGCCATCCGAAGGGGCAAAGCAGTAACTATAGTCACATGGCGTGTGACAGCAGTCAGCACTCAGCACTTATCAGCGCCGCCGCACGGTGGATCAAAACCAGTTGCGGCTCGTGCAATGTGGCAACATCGCATTGTCTCCATTTAAACCTATGTAAAACAATCGATCCTCAGGAGGTGCAATTGCACACCCCCAAGATTTCGATACTTTTGCATATATTTAAATTGAGAAAAACATGCATGACTGCCAAATTCCACGAGCCGCCATGCACTAATCAAAATTTGATATCTAAAGATAATATCCAATCATTAATTGGTTTTTGCGCCTTTGCGTCATGCGACGTTGGCGGATACATGGGAGGGGGTGGTCGCTCCCTTCGCCCCCCCCCGTTCGACCGAAAAAGGGGGAAAATAGGGGGAGGTAGATGGAAAGAAAGAGAAAAAAACATGAAAGGGGGTCGCCGTCGCCTAATGGCGCAAATCCCAAGTTCACCCCCCCCCCCCCTGTTCGCGAGGGCTATCCGCCAATGCTATGCGACGTGGGTGTCCATCAGTGGCGGATCTAAAAACTCCCAAAATTCCCTCAAAAATCCCTTCGTAGACAGCGCAAACATTTGGCTGAAAGGGGGGGGGACTGGGGAGGTTACCGCCCCCTGGATCTACGCCTGCGGAACTAGGGTCCTTAGACACAAAATTAGGTTTCTTTACAATCATCAGGGGGCTGATTTCACTCTTTTGGACAAGAAGAGACGGGATGGCGGGAAGCGCGATCAATCCTATTGGTTTAAACGGCGTCACGTGATGTATTCGAAGTCGGTCGTTGAGTGCTCGGAGTCATTTGTCTGAAATGAACGACTCGAATGACTTCAAATCTATCACGTGATGGCGTTTAAACCAATGGGATCGATCCCCTCTATCTCGCCTCGTCTAAAAGAGCAGAATCAGCCCCCAGTCCAGTGACGAGGCGTGAAATTTGGCAACGTCTCTTTCTTCCCCTTTAAACACATTAGAAAGGTCGAAATATCTGGCCATCGCCGATGGCCGAAGCATTCGATTCTTTCAGTGAGTTTAAATAGAGAAAGTACATCGTTGTCAAATTTCACGCCTCGCTTCAATGAGGAATGAGGCAGTTGCAAGGGTCTGAAATGTTGTGTTTGTTGTAAAGAAAATGATAGTACTTGATGAGCTGAAAACAATGGTGACTTTGCTTTTTTCCTAAGTGTCCCGGTTTTGTAGTTACACAAGTGTAAAGTTGTAAAAAATCGTGGGCGTAGTGACGTCACTACACGGAATTTCCATTTAAAACAATGTATTTTGCGCCAAAATCCCATCTTCGGAACAATGGGACTTAGTTAGAAACCAAAGGCATCTTTCTTCTCAGCTCATCGAGTAATTTCATTTTCTCTATAAAAAACACAACAATTCAGACCCTTGCAACTGCTTCATTCTGCCCCAGGCCTATGTTCGCGTATTTTCGCGCAGGTATGGACGTTTTTTGACCTGCCAAGTTCGAATCGTCAGGAAGGGCCGAGCACCCAGCTCCATTGTGACTAGGTTTCAAAATTTCTTTTCACAGTTTAATTTTTATCTAACTACAGACTCGACGGATCATTTATCGTGAAAACAAGCGGGAACAAAGAACGTGAAACGTGTAGAGCGTTTTACGTACAAAAAAGTGCTGGATGAAAAACGTCAGTAAAGTTATTCGTCGATTCTCCCTCATAAAAATAAAATTTTAAGAGACATTTTAAAACGTTGCAATGCAGTTAGGCCTTCCAATAAAACTGGAGGGCTCATTTCTGGACACGAAATTTTTTGCAGTTATAGCTTCAGAAACTTTTTGGGTGCAAAGATTTCACTTGCGAGCTCTGCATGATTTGACAACTTTTACTTAAAAAGTGCTACAGATTTAATTCACAGTTCACAAACACGCCTTGAACGAAAGCGCCTTGAGATTCCTTGAGGAAGTTTCAAGAGATTTTCAAGTAAGAACAGTCTGTCATGAATTGGCAATTTTAAGACAGTTTAAGAACACTCGGTTTTTTTTCCAATCGAGATAAATCTCAAGGAGGTAAAATCGCTAGGTATAGTTTGTTAGCTGCCTCCAACTGTACTTTAGATTTCTCAAGAATGGTCTGTTGCAAACTTTTGCTACAACGAATTAAGAGAGTATAATCTAATGTAATATCGCCTGAAAAGTCCATTGGTGGCATCAGAAAGTCATAAAATGCAATAATAAACTCACAAGAGGCGTTTAATGAAATCCAAAATGGCGGAGAAATATCGAGCAATTTGTATGCATGCATCACGAACACCCAAGGATAGCCAACCTCACAATATCGATCACAAACAATCACAAAGTAAACAACCACGTAACCTCTACCTTTAGTGAGGTTGTCAAAGTTGGCCATCCTTGGATGTTCACGGTGCATGCATACAGATTGCTCGATATTTCTCCGCCATCTTGGATTTCATTAAACGCCTCTTGTGAGTTTATTATTGCATTTTATGACTTTCTGATGCCATCAATGGACTTTTCAGGAGATTTTTATATGAGACTAAACACTCTCAATCGTTGTAGCAAAAGTTTGCAACAGACCCATTTTCGATTTATAGTGAGCGTCACTGAATCACAATATTTTTCACTTCAACCGACTCGACCTCAGTATTCTCAAGTCAAGTAAATCTTGAAAAAACCATTTTATGTATCTCATTTTAACCATTTAAAGACCAGATTAGTAGTTCAAAAGAACGTCGCGCTTCCGTTTATGTAGGTATAGTTAACTGTTCGTACTCCGGGGAGTTGGAATTGCCTATACGAAGAATTGAAGGCATCCGACGATACATTTTCTTGTAAGTGTTTTCATCGATAATCGCGTTTATTTGGAATGGAGACTGAAACAATGTGAAATAGACCAGAGGAGAAAAACGAGTGTTCTCGGGCTGGGTCCATAAAGGGTTAAGCTTTGAAATGAACAAAGAAAATCATTCTTCTATAGTTTTTTTTTTAATGAAATTGTTGTCCAGAAAATTCCATATTTCGAGCCACTGTGTACCACATGTTGCTGCCGCATACCGCATAAAGCTTGGTCTTGCGCTGCGCATCACCGCACCGTTCGCCGCCGTGTGGCAGCCTGACGCAACCGGAACGACATTCGACTTGGTACTTCCTCATTCTCAAGGATCCCACCTTTAGGGTTGGGATCATTGTGCTGCATTGTTTAATCTGGCACCACTGTATAGAGCGGGTTCTTTGCGCTCGCAAACCGTCGATCTTTTTGGTGGATTTAGATGGACAAAATTTAAACGTTGCCAAAGTGCAATATTTACGCTTATGGTATGGACTGGAGACACTATGTAATTTTTTGAAACTCCCAAATAATTCAATGGTGACTGTACCGACGCGACGTACTTACACTGGATGAAAATATTGAAATTTTTGGACTTAAAAAAAGTTCTTGACCATTTTTTTTTCTTTCTTTCTTTCTTTCTTTCTTTCTCATTACGGAGGTGTGAATAACCTAGATGTTTGTCACTCTAAAATAAAAGAAAATTACTATACTTTCTTTCTTTCTTTCTTTCTTTCTTTTTTCTTTATATTCCTCAATTCTTTCATTCATTAATCCACCAAATTACTGTATAATCTCCCTCATTACGGAGTGTGAATAACCTAGATGTTTGTCACCTCAACAAAAATACGAAATTACTACTACTTTCTTTTCTTTCTTTCTTTCTTTCTTTCTTTCTTTCTTTCTTTCTTTCTTTCTTTCTTTCTTTAAAATTAAACATTTAAGATTTTAATAGTTTCTTGCAAAATCCATGTTATTTTAATTTTTTAAGCTCTAAAATTGAACGATTTTACACATTTTCAAGTTATCTTGCTATTACTTGTTCATTATCTCAGTGGCGAAGCGTGAAATTTGGCAACAACGTATTTTCTCCGTTTAAATTCACGAAAAAAGTAGAACGCTTCAGTCATCGGCGATGACCAGGCATTTCGACCTTTCTAATGTGTTTCAATGGGAAAAAGGAACGTTGCCAAATGGCACGCCTTGCCATTGCATTATCTTAAATTTTAATCGTTAAGCTATGTCCGGGAAATTCCATGGTTCAATCCACTGTGAACCGGACAAAGAGATTGAATCAGCTCGTGTAATTTGGCAACAATGTTTTCCCCTCCATTTGATTGTATGTACAACAATCGATTGCGGCTGAAGCGCCGCTTCACTATCGAATCGATTGTTATGGATCAAATGAGGAAAAGCATTGTTACCTTATTCCACGAGCCGCCGCTGGGTTGAATAATGTGGTCAAAAAGTATGACTTTCTCGCATGAAAATCCATTTGATTCGTGCTCTATTCATTCTCCCAATGTATCTCATTATACAACAGTCATCCTGGGATTTTGTTTTTAAACGTTTTTATTGAGTCAGTGAATCAATCTTAGAACTTTTTGTTGCTCTCAACGGAGTTAATTTTGACAGTGGCGAGGTGTGATATTTGGCAACAATGTATTCTGTCCATTTAAATTCATTAAAAAAGTCGAACGCTTTAATCATCGGCGATGACTAGGCAGTAGGCATTTCGACCTTTCTAATGTTTTTAAATGGGAAAAAAGAACGTTGCCAAATCGCATGCCTCGCCACTGAATTTTGAGTAATTTCACACCAAATTTGGCCTGCTTTATTTCTGTTTGAAAAGCTTGTAGAGGTGTACTTTCAGAAGTGTAGGCGCACTTAGACCGATAATCTTTGGAATTGGTTAACATTATTTATGACATTATACTCAATGAAAATGAAAGAAAATGAGTTCGATTGTTCACTTTTCAATAACGAACAAAGTAAAAGCAAAATAATCAAGTCGTGGACAGGTTTTGTTTTGATTTAAAACGAACAAAAGTTGAAAATTCGCCAAAAATTATTGCGCCTAAACTTCTGAAACGAGCTCTAACTGACCCATTCCCCTTTAAATCTGAGGATTGTGTAGTAAAATTGTTGTATTTGGTTTTCTGTTTCAGGTATCACCGGGTTGTTCACTGTTGTATCTAGTTTTATGTTCAGTACGAGTGTCATCAACTTCCTACACGGTGACATCTCTGACCTCAAGTAAGTGTTCATCCTTCGACATATCCACATCTATACGTCATTCATCTATGTCATCTATGACTATTGATCGGTTCTTTTTTCCATTGTTATCTTTGCATGTTTTGCTTTCAAAAATATCCCGAGCAGGAGCAAGTCAGACGGCTCTGCTGATGAAATCTTCTCTCGCCGAATATTATAACTCGACTTTTTTATTAAATATTTCAATGAACACAGCATACAGACCTACTCAGTTCAGGATAACCAATCAGAAATCATCATTATTTCGATCGGCGAAAACCAGAGTCGGGCAAATGAGGGTAGTAATTAATCGATTACCCGTTTACTAAATAATCGTAATCGTCGTTTTTTGAAGGATGATTTATGGTAATCAGCTGATGTATGAAAAATCACCCATCATATTTTTAGAATTGGATCTAATCGAAATGATCCTCAAGCTTATTTTAAATCGGCGAAGATTACTTTTAACTACCATCCAAAGGTTTGACGATTACCGATTGCTTAGTAATCGTGTAATCGATTACGCATCCCAATTTGCCCAACTCTGGCGGAAACATGTGTCATGTGAGTCATGTCATCAAATTCCATGATTTGACGGTTGCGGTTTGGTTTTCGAGCTGTTTGTACAATGTTTTCGTATGGTTTAAATATTATTAAGAACTATAGTAGAAGTAGGGGTAAAATAGCTTACCCCTACTAACTATCAAAACTCAGATAGTATTCTTAACATATCCCAGAATTTTGAAAGACGGTCTAACTATAGAGTCCCTATGTACTATGAGAGTTGCGGCATGTCAGAATCCATTTCTGATTGGCTCTTAGATTTAGGCTGTCAAGAAAGCCCCAAGAGGCAAATATAAATGGCGGAGGCTTTGTTTACTTTTCGTGCACTAGCTTTCATTACACATTTGAAGTAACAATGACCGCAGTAATTACTGTTCATTTTTCCTCTGCTTGGATGTTATATTCTGGAGAACACTAGCTCTTTCAATAACGACCGTTATTGTCGAGAACTTGAACCTAACCTATAAGAGATAGCGAAATAGCGGCAACAGCGCAGAGGCAAATGACCGTCCGCCATTTGCAATTTGCCTCTTGGGGGCTCCATTGATCCGCTTTTTCTTCTTCATTTTGAGAGACTTGGCGCAACTCTCGTAGTATGTAGGAACTCTAGATCTAACATCTCTACCATTTTGATAACCCCCGAATTAACATTCTTAGTTGGAGATTTTTTTTTTGTATCTGAGCACATTCCTGCCTAAATGCAGTTGGTTTTTTTTTTTTTTTTTTTTTTCCTGTTCCGCCTGTAAACAAAATCAAAGAATCAAGAATTTAATTCCGATCAAGTTCACCGACCCTTATTTCTGCTTCAGCATGTGAAAAAAAAACGTTCGTCATCACTTTAATAAGAATTCCCGGGGGGGGGGCAATAAATGCTTATTCACCCGAAGAAGTCAAAACTATAATGCACCAATGCATCAACCAATGAGAACAAGTTTTTTTTTCCTTTCCTTTTTTTTCAACGATTTTTTTCAAGCAACGGTCTTTTATGACAATCAACGATAAACACCGGCTGACATGCAGAGGTTTTTTTCTTCTTTTTTTTTTCCTCTTTTTTTTTTTCTTTCCACGACATTAACAGGTACCAATAAGCCAGGAGTAGTATTAATATTTGTTCTTCAAAGCGTCCATCAAGCTGAGGACGCACTCATTGCCTTGTATCAAATACATAATATGAGAGTTTGAGGAAATGCGGTTATCAGCCAGCAATTTAGAAATATTTTTAAATGCTTTTAATTAAAGAGATTATTAAATGAGATTTTTATCAAAACTAGACAATGTGTGGACTTTAGAGTCATGTGCAATTGAAATTCGGGGAATTGTGTAAGTACCTTTCCTGAAAAAAAAAAAAAAAAAAAAAAAAAAAAAAAAAAAAAA
Organism: Trialeurodes vaporariorum; assembly: GCA_011764245.1. Classification (NCBI taxonomy): domain Eukaryota; kingdom Metazoa; phylum Arthropoda; class Insecta; order Hemiptera; family Aleyrodidae; genus Trialeurodes; species Trialeurodes vaporariorum. The sequence continues at coordinate 12,410,873 of VMOF01000024.1, read as the reverse complement.
AAAAAAAACACCTTTTAATCTGACTTTTTTTAATGAAGGTGTGACTATTCAACCATACCCAATAAAAAAATCAAGCCAAAGTACAGCTAGATCGGGTAATTTATTGGCAACTGAGAAATTGTATTTCTTGTCATACACCTTTTCAGTGGCGACGCGTGCTATTTGGCAACCACGTTTTTCTGTCATTTGAGCCCATACTAATGTATCGATTTCTCATCAGGGATAAAGTGAATCCCCTGAAAATCGATTATTTTACGTAGGTTTAAATGGAGAGAATTCGTTGATTGCCACTGTACCCTTTTTGTTGTGTTGGTCTAGCGTTAAATATCCATTATCAATCAGACCGGTCCTACATCCATCTCACCTCACAATCTGTGGTTCAGTTAAGGTGAATGCCATTCTTGTTTCTGTCATTTGAGCCCATATAAAAGTATTGATTTCTCATCAGGGATCCAGTTAATCGCCTGAAGATCGATTGTTTTACGTAGGTCTAAAAGGAGAGAATTCTTTGTTGCCACTGTACCCTTTTTGTTGTGTTGGTCTAGCTTTAAAAATGCGTTGCTTTTGTCGGGTTACATTTTCCAATAGCCATTATCAATCAGACCGGTCCTACATCCATCTCACCTCACAATCTGTGGTTCAGTTAAGGTGAATGCCATTCTGGTTTCTGTCATTTGAGCCCATATGAAAGTATCGATTTCTCATCAGGGATCCAGTGAATCGCCTGAAGATCGATTATTTTACATAGTTTAAATGGAGAGAATTTGTTGTTGCCTTGCCACTGGACCCCTTTTTTTTGGGTGATGGTGTAGCTTTGAATGCATTTCTTTTGTCCGGTTACATTTTCCCATAGCCATTATCAATCAGACCGGTCCTACATCTATCTCACCTCACAATCTATGGTTCAGTTAAGGTGAATGCCTTCACGGTCGAATATTGGGCAATCAAATGATTCTCAGTCTCAGCGACTCTCAGCACATTAGTATGTTGGTGATGATGGCTCTTGTTCTTGTTGTTGTTGCTTGGGTGGATGAAAAGAGAGTTGGTGGGCTGTTGGAGGCGCTTAGATTCAGTGATTAGGTGTGGTGGTCGCGGTGGAAGGTGGATGGTGCGTGCGGGTAGCGCATAGCGCAGCAGAGAGTGAGTCCGAGTTGTTATCCTTGGCCCCATAGTTAAAGTTCATTAATTTGGTCTCCTACTTTACTTTCCCGGCTTCGACTCCGGCTCGGTATGGGTATGGGTATCTGTATTGACTGCTATGCCTAATGCATGTGTGTCTAAGTCAAGTGGCGGGAGTGATATGTCGATGCCAACTTAATTCTTCGTCGACAAATGAGTCCATCAACAATCGTCTGCATGTTTAAGGAGACTTACGACGAGAAATATAAGTCCGCATCCTTCTATGTTGATGTTTTAGAGGTTTTCAAAGTCAAGCTTCGGACGAAATTGAATCGCGGCGAGGAGATCCGTGTATTAGAGTCCTTAGAAAAATATACCTGTCAATTCAATCGAAGTTCCGTTTTGGATTGTATGAACATTCCTCTTGTGGGGAAATTAGAAATTCTATCCAACCAGTTTTTGTTTGGAACCAGAACTCTCCGCCGCCGCGCCGGCTGTGGCGTCGCGTCGTCAATTGAGTCTCCAGATATGAAAGAAAAATTTTTAAAAACATTTTGAAAATCTTCCCGAAAAGTTTTCGGTAACCTTTTATAAATATTTTAAATTTTTTTTAAAAAACATGATTTGTTCATGCCAATTATAGTTGTCAAAATATTTTTAAAAATATTTTTGTTAAAATTTTTTGAAAATGTTTTTATTAAAATGTTTTTAAAATATTTCTTCATTTCTGGGTACGTTGAGATCACCATAGAACAGTCTGTTCCATTATTTTTCCTCTCACCCGAACTCAATAACTCATAAAATCCAATTTTCGAGTGAATTTTTGAAATGGCAACGGTGCGCAGTGCTAGTGCAGCCGACCTTCACCGGTGTCGTCTCCGTTATTTTTGACAGTCACCGCGACCAAGAAACAGATTTAACTTTTTCAATGTCTTTATTTTTTATTTTATTTTTTTTTTCTTCTTATCCCATCAGCAAAGATTATGTTTATTTTTATTTTTTTCTCCCAAACCAGTTTTAAAAGATTGTCGGTTCACCTTCTGCCGGGTGCAACGCGATGCATCACCGCAAAGCCGTTGCATTCGTTGCCTCGACTGAGAAAGCGAGGGAAAAAAAATATGTTAATGATTTGTGATCTTGAGTCAATCATGGAAGATTTAAAACCTCCAAAAAAAAGGAAAAAAACTTGCCGAAACCCCTTTTTTTTATTTGGTTGTCGGATTTTTTTCAAATCATCTGAATGCTGAGCGTTGATATTACCTACTGTGAGAAAAAATTTCTGTTGTTGCGTCACAATAATTCTGTTTGATACTTACCTGGAATTCCGCTTAGGTAAATAATTAACAGGGTTTTATTACGGCAACATGGGCTTTTTCTCTTGTGTACAAAGACGTCATAACATAAACACTTTGCGTCAAAAAAAAAAAAAAAAAAAAAAAAAAAACCTGCCCACTTGACCATTGGAAATTTTTGATCGAAATAATCATTTCTAATCGTCGTAATAAGACGTTATTTCGGCAGGGCTGCCGTTTTGCGTATAATCACTGCTATTTTTCAATTCACCGATGATTTCACCGGTTGAGAAAAAATTACACAGTTCAGTTTAGTGCAGGACTGTAATAAACTAAAATACTCACATCCGTAATCTTTTCTCAACCGGTGGAGTCGTCGATGACTTTAAAAAACTTGCGGATGTTTTAATTTATCAACGAAGTTTCCTCCGAATAAGGAAAGATTAGAGATCAGAGTATTTTCATGCAGTACAGTCATACACTGAACGGAACTGTGTAATCTTTTCTCAACCGGTGGAATCATCTGTGAATAGAAAAATAGCATTGATTATACGCAAAACGGCAGCCCTGTATTTAGGTGAAGAAATTGTTACACTTTTCTGAAACACAGATTATAAGAGTCCTTGCTTTTTTTTCTACTTTCACTCAGAGTAAATTATTTTTTCTATCGGAGATTTGTTTTCAGTTTCATGGCCTTGCAAACTTTGAAAAAGCAATTACAGAAAAAAGCCAGGTACACTTCTGGAAAATTCTCTGGACATCCATTTTTTTCTTGGCAAATCCTTTTTGTACCCCCGATCATGTTAGTTCTGGTGATTTTCAATGAGAATTAGACGCGAATTTTGTCAATGCTGATTGCGACCGATGACTGATGAGTGCTTGTTGTGATTGTTGGCTAACCGTTGACTTCGCTCTAAAGTCTTGATCTTGATCTTAATTTTGATCTTGAGGATTTCCCATCTATACGTATATATTCTGTAGGCTTTCGGATTTTTCACCTAGTCGCTCTATCGTGGGCCGCACTTACAAGAGAACGAGCAATAGGCATTGGCGGATACAGGAAATTGTCTTTCTCTCTCTCCCTCCATTTGAACTTATGTGTTAGAAAAGGATAGCAGAGGGGGCCATCACGTGACTTTGGCCCCTCTCCTGTCCTTTTCTAACGCACGCTTTCAAATGGGAGGAGAGAGAGAAAGACAATTCCCTGTATCCGCCCATGGCAATAGGTCGGTGAAAATATTGATGCCAACACCCGGGATTCGAATCTGATGGGACGTATGGATTATTAGAAGCCGCAGATGATCTAGCCACGAAGCCACCAAGGTCGGCTGTCGATTATTTTATGCGTAGGCTCAAAGGGGAAAGGGAGTCCGTTCAGAGCTGTCATTTTATAAATGTCTATTCAATGACATTTTGCAATTTACGGATGATTTCGCCGGTTGTTAAAAATATTACACAGCTCATTTCAGTGTAGAACTGTAATGCATGATAATCCTCTGATCTATAATCTTATCTCAACCGGTGGAATCTCCGTCAATGACCTTGATAAATTTGCGGTTATTTTGATAAATAAGTTAACGGTATGGTTCCACCGATTGAGAAAATATTATCTACAGATGTAAGTATGGGGCTATTGCACACTTTTGTTATAAGCGATTTAACAGTCGATTTTGGTGTAAAAACCTCGAAATATAACAATGGCACTGAAAACCTCCGAAATCCACTCATAAACTCAATAAATAACGCTTTTATTTGGGAGGGCGTAATGGTGGCCGAGGGCAGTAACAATGGGAGATTCCTATCTTAATTTCGTCACTCTCTCTATGCTGACAAGGATAATTCACAGAGTAATTAGTCATCAGAGTGATGATCCACATCCGATGAATGGTACCGCAACACCTAGTGACAACGGTGTCAAATGAAAGTCGTCTCTTATTGGTGGAGGTTTTTACACCAGAATCTACTATTAAATCGCTTATAGCAAAAGTGTGCAGCCTCATTTTCGAGCATTACTGTCATGCACTGAACAGAACTGTATAATCTTTTCTCAACCGGTGGAATCATCGGTGAATTTAAAAAAATGCTGTTGATTATACGCAAAATGGCATAGTTCTGAGTCCGTTATTGCCACATTGCCCGAGCCGCCACGGCTCATTATCATAAAAGAATCTCATTTTTGAGACACTCGAGGGCAACATATTATTGCTTGTTGTCAATATAAATTCATCATTTTTGCATACACATGATACCTGACACGCTTTAAAAAAATTATTATGAAAGATGGTCGATTGTTCAAGACCTGATTCTTTTGGTTAAGGTAGTCGCGAAGTACGAGTGTATAGCGATGGCAAAAGTTTTTGGAATAGGTCAGGAGGTCAGTTTACGTTCGGTCAACAGAACGGCAGCGAAGCCACGCCTGCCTCTCCTCCTCCCTCTCCCCCCCTCCCCCGGTCTGCGGCTTAGCGGTTCTCGTTACCTGTCTCATCAAGGAATATTCGGAATAAAGTTTGATTGATGAGCTAAGGTTAGGTCAGGGTTTTTAAACTCCAGCCACAATCGAAAGCTCGGATCGCGAACGTACGCGGTCGGACGCGTGCCGCTTGCTCTTACGTAACTAGAATCACTTGAAACATTACTTAACGACTACTAGTCTTGAATTACTTTCACACGTGATATATCTACCGACGTTATTTTTTAACCCGCTCTCGTTCTTTCTTTTTTGTAAATTAACAAGCGGTTTCCGCAGATTTTATCGCACCAATATGGATGCCACGCACCTTAAAATTACATGTTTACACTTCAATTAATTTAGAATTACACAGTTATATCGAAGAAAGTCCATTGTTTTGTCATATTCTCACTCAGAGCCTCTTATGGAATGGGGCTCTTGCAAACTTTTGCTGTAGGGGATTGAAGAGTTGATTGTTGCATAAAAACCCATAAAAATGACGATGAGTATATACTTAAAAGTCACAAAATTCACTCTCAGAATCGGGGGTTAATGGTGGAGAGATGCAGGTATCATGGGAGATCTCTATCTACATTGAAACTTATCTCTGTCTTTCCACAGACAAAGTGACATTATAGACAGGCGAATCTCCCATGATACCTGCATTGGAGCGTCATTGCGAACTTGTCGTTATAGCAGTTATGTGAGTTTATTACTGAATTTTAGACTTTCTTGGTGTGATTTTCGTGATTTTCGCTGGGTTTTTACAACAGATCGGATTTTTCATACGCTCACAGTGAAAGTTTGCAAGAACCTAATTGAAGAAAAGGCCAAGGATTCAAAGAGCAACATTTCCGAGCGCTGCTGCTTCCTTATTTGTTGGTGCAACAGGACAGCATTGAGGCAAGCCCGTAACCAAGCATGTGGTCCAGGTGGGGCTCGTGTATTTTCAGGGGGGGGGGCTATTGTGGTAGTTTCTAATACACTACATGGTAAAACAAAATTTTCCAGGGGGGGGGGGGCTCAAAATTTTCTAGGTGCGCAGAGTTCCCCCGGTTACGGGCCTGAGTTTGAGGTCACTAATTTATTGAAAGATCCTTAACATTATTATGTTGAAAAAAAGTGCTTTAATTAACGGCAATTTCCACATTTCTTTAGTGGCAAGTTTTGGCGTTTGATGGTCATTGCGGTCAGACACCTCATCAGGAGATGGTTAACCGCGATGACCATCAAACGCCGAAACTTACCGTCGAATAAATTTGGAAATTGCCGTTTAAATTACTAAAAATCTCAAAGTGGTCCAAAAACAGAATCAAATTTAAGTAAGCACATCTCGAGGGTGCAAGCAGAATTAATATATACGACTGAAAACATATTTGAAAAAATAACCAACATCGCCATCCCGATAGCAAAGCAAAATACGGCTAACGTGTCTAGGATTTTGGCTCCGGCGAGCTTTCCCTACTTGTATGGTCCAAAGTAACACCTTTGCAAAGTATCAGCCCTCTACGATAAAGGGAACCCGTGCCGAATTTTAAAAAAAAAAAAAAAAAAAAAAAAAAAAATAAAAAAGTAAATAATAAATATCAAATTACTCTCTTAATTAAGTATAATATAATTATTATTTAATAAACCGATGTGACTATACTCATGCATGAAATCTTCCGCGAGGGAAAAGTGGAAAGTCCTTGGCTATGTTGCACTAATTTTGCAAACTTTTTATAGGTACTCACTTTGTTCAATTGTTTTTCAATTCACGAGGAATCTAATGAACGCTCGTTCTCTTCAAGAAATAAAATTGCTGGATAGATTATAAATATTTTTGCATTCAGGATGAAAATTGAGGCTGGCTTTTCCCTCTAATACCCGAGCGAAAGGGGACATGACGATAGATAGGTTGTTCCCTCGTCCCGGTAGGTCTCTTCACATCAGCTAACGTTATGCAAATACAGAAGAGCCTGCAATTCCAGAGGTATGCAATTCCATATCCGCCGAGTCGGAATAGTTGCGCAGGTTAAGGATGTGATGTACTATTTTTCCGTTTCTGATCGCGGGAGTTATTTTTATTGTATCACAAGCAATTCTGTTTCCCCCTTCCACTTTCTGATAACGTTTTCTACTACCGTTGCTCAAGTTGAGGAGGCCCAATTTAATTGAGAGAGTAATTTAAACTGTTTCAGATTATTAATAACAATTATTATTCATTATTCAATTTGGGAGTTATTTTTATTGTATCACAAGCGATTCTGTTTCCCCCTCCCTTTTTCTGAGAACGTTTTGTACAACCGTTGCTTAAGTTGAGGAGGCCCCATTTAATTGAGAGAGTAATTCAAACTGTTTGAGATTATTATTAATAACAATTATTTTTCATTACTCAATTCTTTTAAATTAAATTTAATTCAAGAGCTTGCGATGAAGTGTAAAGGAAACTTATTTGGACTTGCTTGCGGGTAGAAAGAAGGAAAGGAATATCTGTTTTAGTTTTTCTTACGGCTGGGAGGACTGGGGTGGGATTGCATTCAGATGGTCAACATAATATTTTGTTCATCAATATTTAGAATTTCATCCAAAGTTAGTTCCAAGGCTTTGTTTGTAAGTAAAATAAGGGAAGGAAAAATGTAGAAATGTGACCTTAAAATTGGAATTGACCTAGCTTGCGATTGTTTCTTTGTTGAAAAATATTTGCATTCACTTTTCATATTTATTAATGTTAAGGGGTCTCTCCACCTGCAAATTTAAAAGCGCAAATTGACTGATTGAGCCAATGGGCTTCTTTGTTGTTGATACATAGGACTCGACCTATCGACTTCAAGGCAGCTCATTGGCTCAATCAGTTTATTTGCGCTTTTAAATTTGCAGGTGGAGAGAACCCTTTAGAATGGAAGTGCTTTTACTTAAATCATAGAGATATTTCGGAATAATTCAATTCTACAACGGCGCTCTAATTGTTTGTAATTTCAAAATTCCATATTTTTTCAATCCTCTCTCTAACCAATTCATTGACTGATTTTTTGTTTTACTTACCAAACTCTTTTAATTAAGGTGATTCCATGGCACGTGACCAAGGCGATCGATTAATGGTCATTTCCCGGACTCTGTAAAGTTTTTTTTTTTTGTAAAACCAGGATTGTAAGAATCTGGAGGTAGATCTAACAAAGATATCTGTTAAGTTTGGATGCTCGAATCTGGAAAATCAGGATGTAACTATCGGAATTAGCACAATCGCTGTTCGATTTATCGTATCGCACAACGGATTCCGAATTCCTATAGTTGCGTCCTTATTTTCCAGATTCGAGCATCCAAACTTACCAGATATCTTTGTTAGATCTACCTCCAGGTGTGACAATCCTGGTTTTACAAAAAAACTCCACAGAGTCCGGGAAATGACCATTAATTGATCGCCTTGGTAACGTGCCATGGAATCACCTTAAATATTATTGTGTTTTGGGTTGTTTATAGATGTTGCCCAGTATTTTTTTCTCTTTTTAATGTAGGTAACGTACCTAACCTTGTTCAATATTTTTGTTTCAGAGATGCTCTATTCTTTTTTCTACTTTTAATTGATCTCTCAAAGGCCACCACTTTAGCGCAACTTGCCCTCAGCTCTTCAAATCAGCAAGAAGTCAAGCAAAATATTGCTCGTGGCGTTTCCTTACTGGGTCCAACTATCACTTTAGATACGCTTGTTGAAACTCTGGTCATCAGTGTCGGAACATTATCAGGTAAAATCTCAGCAAGTTATTCCGCTCTTTGCATTCAGAATTGAAAAAAAAGTCGGAACATGGTCTCTGTAACCTGCATCAATATGTTGACAATACCAGCTTGAAAAAATGTACACTAAAATTTGATCCTTAAAACGGTTTTATGAATCTAAGAAATCAGTGCCTTAACTTCTCTCACTGCAATATCACTCTTAAGATGCGTCCAAGTGGTCAGAAATGGGGCTCTTGCAAACTTTTTTTACAAGCAAAGAAATAGTATATTCTGATGTAATAACCAGTGAAAATCACAAAAATCACAACAAGAAAGTCTAAAATTCAGTAATAAACTCACATAACTGCTATAACGGCAAGTTCGTAATGGCGGTTTAACGCAGGTATCATGGGAGATCCCTGTCTATTATGCTGATTTTGCATTATTTTGCCTTGCATGTTTTGAAACCACAAGGGGTCAAGACCGGTATTCCTATGAGGATTAGGGCGTTAAACAACTTTTAAAAAAGTTTGCTCAGATTCACAACCGCAAAATTTTCTAAGCTTTCTTGATGATTGATCATGAATAATTAAATTTTTATTATTTTAATTTGTTTAAAATTCCTCTAATCCTTTTTTTTTTAGGTGTTAGAAGACTTGAAGTACTATGTTGTTTTGCCTGTCTATCTGTAGTTGTACATTACGCTGTGTTCATGACATTCTACCCTGCCGTTTTATCATTAATATTAGAGGTAATCGGAACTTTTTTAAACTTATAGTCTCTAAATAATTAATGTTTATCAGCTAAAAACCACAAGAATAAATAATTCTCCATTCTTAAATGGGACAAGGAGAACCTATGTCAATTAATCAAAAATATAGTTAAAGCCTCTCTAGGACTAAGCATCATCTCTGTCCATATGAGCATCTAAACCGTACGTAACCTGAGATGCAGCAGTTGAATTTATATGGAACTCTGATAAAATATTCACATGTTGGATTCAGATCATTGTGGATCTGTTGAATTCAAGTTTTGTATCCATTCAGTTCAACTGGAATTTAACTAAATCTTCTGCAGTATCCTGGTCTGAAGAAGAAGGGGTTATTATTTATTGATACCTTCTGAAAAAAGTATTACAAGCGCCATTTTTGTCAAAATTGAGGGAAGTGCTGATGTTTGCAGCTCAATTGCTCCTTGCCTATGGAGGCATAGTTCCTCATTGAAAAAGAAAAACAAAAACAAAGTTTACAAAAATAATTGCTTGAAAGTTGGGACCACCACAAGCATTATCGATTGCTTCCTTTTGCTATCACGCAGGTAAATCGCATCTCAAGTACCATCGCCAAAGTAACACAACTATCACTATCAAAATTCAGTAAACAGCAACAATTTAAAGGTATCTTGAGGTTTCCAATAGAAAAGTATCATGAGGGCCATGTTGACGCGATTCCTGCTCCAAAAGGTGTAACACAAGCACCAAATTTCCTTAGTTAGTTGATTTTTTTCCCCATGCGATAAAATATAAATTCTTAAAGTTCTGTATAAACTCGAGTGATTTTTCTTCTCATTACAATTTGTATTGTTATTACCATATGATATTTTAAATCTGACTGGTTTTTTTCTTTTGTTTCCTTGGTAGGTATCTCCCTTCCTTCTTTTTCCCTTTTTGTATTCTCAGTCCAGTCGTTCGCTTTGAAATACAAGCATAACAAACACTAGGTTTGGGCGGCTGGACTTTACTACTACTACTTATTACATTTTTTTTTTTTTAAAAAAATTGGGCCTGAGAAGATGAAAGTCGCACACTCTGAAGGAATTAAGATTGACCTGTCAATGTGCCATTATGTATTCAATGACTGTATCATTTCTTTTACAGCTTTTAAGATGCCCAGGAAGCAGTGTGCCTTGGCCAGAAAAATCTTTGTTCCTAAAAGCGCTGCAGACTGAAGATCAAAAGCCGAATCCAGTCGTTCAACGTGTAAAAGTGATCATGTCTGCAGGATTGGTCGTAGTTCATGCGCACAGGTAAGAATAAACAATATTAACTTCTCAGCATAATACCGGCCAACAGCATCAGTCACATTACTTCGATCGTATTTCCATCAAGTTGAGTCTATTTAATAGAAAACCTAATTCTATTCACTCTAACTCGAGACCTGAGCGGAAGATAAATAAATTTCGGAAAATATAGAATGGCAACACTTCAACAGGTTTTCATAGTCCGAAAGTCGAGCAGCAGCCCTGTCACCTCGACCGACTGAGGGTTAGTACTCCTATGTTGCCACAGGAGACAAATCTACCTGAATCTCCTGGTCTCAAGTTAGAAAAACAGACTATAGTGAGCCAACCTTTGTCTGTTTGGACGAAACATGAGACTTCATCCGATATAATTGTGATTGTAAATTAATAATGTGTGATGTTTCAAGAATTATGCTGGAGTAATTACATGTTTTAAGATTTGTAGAATCCACTGATGCACTAAAATTTGCAAGAATGAGTCTGTTGCAAACTTTTGCTACAACGATTAAGAATGTATAATCTAATGTAAAATCGCCTGAAAAGTCCATTTGTGGCATCAGAAAGTCATAAAATGCAATAATAAACTCACAAGAGGCGTTTAATGAAATCCAAGATGGCGGAGAAATATCGAGCAATCTGTATGCATGCACCGTGAACATCCAAGGATGGCCAACTTTGACAACCTCACTAAAGGTAGAGGTTACGTGTTTGTTTACTTTGTGATTGGTTGTGATCGATATTGTGAGGTTGGCTATCCTTGGGTGTTCGTGATGCATGCATACAAATTGCTCGATATTTCTCCGCCATTTTGGATTTCATTAAACGCCTCTTGTGAGTTTATTATTGCATTTTATGACTTTCTGATGCCACCAATGGACTTTTCAGGCGATTTTACATTAGATTATACTCTCTTAATTCGTTGTAGCAAAAGTTTGCAACAGACCCATTGGTTGTTTATCAATTATCAGCATAAATTTGCATTTGAAAATTTGGATCCAAACTTCATATGAGTGAGTGAGATAGAACATTTGTTTGGACCCTATAGTGATTGTGACATCATGTTTAAAATGGTCTGTAAGCATTCCTCTACTTCTTCTTCCTCTTGCAGCTTGTTTTGAAGAAGAAAAACATGTGGGGCAACTTCCATAGTTTATGTGGACTCTACTTGTACCTACCTGAAGATCAGACTGAGATACAATTGATTGTTAATAATAACAGAAAGTCTTATTTTAAACTTTTATTGTTGCTTGTATGCTAAGAGAGAAAAGCTGTATATTTTTACCTCTCCAAGGTCATGAATGTGACCCCTTGTTTCCTGATCCTTTATCTCTTTGCCATCGCTGTAGTTGTGCTCTAAACTCGTACTCTTCTTTTTTGAGTCCTCGTGACAAGTAGAGCTGTTTCCGTTTTCCTGTTGTTAGTTAGAGAGTGTGTTACTTGTGTTTTTGAAATATTTTTTATTCAAGATCACTCTCCTCCATTCTCTGTATACCTAATTTCTCTTCAACTCTCTCATTCTCTTTCAGTCGGTGGGCCCTACAAGATGTTGACGGTAAAAATGAGGCAGAGAAGATGATAGCTAGCATCAATAATAGTACTGATCCTCTAGAAAGTGTTTTCTCGCAGGAACATCTGATGAGGTAAGTGTTTTTTGTTTCTCATAATCATTGGCTTTTAATAATAATAATAATTTATTTATTAATACATTGAGGTCACAATTAAGTGACCATGGTACAAGTCAAATTACAATTGGATGAATAACAAATAAATAAATATTCTTATGAGTCAGTTTAGAAATTTTTGTAGAGAGTAGTAGGGATTCTTTAGGAGGTATTGCTCTAATTTAGAAATGAAAAGATGACTGAGGCTTAACTGAGAAGGTTTTCCATGGGGGGCTATTGTTCACATCCCGATTATGAAGTTAACTTATCCTCAAAACCATAGGTTTTCCTTTCTTATTCTTTCCTCTTTTCTCCATTTGTACCCCAGTTTTTTTTTTCTCTTGCGATTCTCTAGAGGGGCCAGCCCTCTCCTCTTGTAGCTAAGCCCATGCTCATAGTTTTGGTTTGGTTCTTCGAGTCTTGAATCAGTCACAATTTTTTTTATGATGCCTCAGATTAGTTCCATAATTGAACACTTTGGTGGGAGATGGGCACTTCTTCATTGCAGTGTTTCATTATCTCATTTCCTACTTTATTTTTTTAAAACAATATGGAGACTTAATTTTTCTTGGAGACTGCACTAAAAACACCCATAAATTGTGAATAATTCTCAGTAAAATTTTCAGCAAGATACAAGTATTTTATTTCCTTGGAAAGAAAAAATATACTCAAGAAATAATGAAACACTGTAATGCACAAGTGCCATTCTCATCGCTTAGCCTGTAGGCTTACCAAATTTGATACAATTATCTTGAAAATTGGCAATATTAGAAGTCTAGATATTTTGACGTGCGAACCCAAGTACTCCTCCATTCTGGCTTTTGCAGCAGACTGATAATGAGGAGGCACCTGGCAAGTTTTATTTAGCGACTGAGTTTGGTGAGGGTTTGGTCACTTTTAGTGACTGTAAAATATGCTTGTCAGTTATCTTTTGTTGGTAATGTTAAGTTATTTTACATAATTTAATACTATATTAATAGTAGATAAATATAAGATAAACACCCCAGTAACCGACACCCCTAAGATTTGCACTAGTACCCGACACCCATTTTGCACTCTGTAAAAAAGACTAGTTTGGTGGCAATATTGGTGTTTTGTGTGGTTTTTTTCTGAGACCTCAAATGTGAAACATTAAAAAAAAATACACAAAGCAACAAAATCGCCACTGAACTAATATTTTTCACGTTGTGAAAAGTAGGTGTCGGGTACTGGTGCAAATTTCAGGGGTGTCGGCTACTGGGGTGTTTACCTTAATATCATAAGTATTTAAATTTTTCTAGTAAAAAATTTTTGTAACTGAGTTAAGAATTAAATATCTATCTTGGTTGGTAGGTTTTGAAAAACCGGAATCTGGTCCTGAAATCTGTAACCAAAGCTGACCAGCACCCATTATATTGTACTAAAATAAAGTAACCAATCCCAGTCACTGAATAAAATTGACTTGTTGTTATTACTTCCTTGAAATATTAATGCAACGGTTCAAAAATTTCCATTTCTAGTTCTCACTTACTCAACCAAGACGAAGGCAGCGATTTAAAACGTCCAGAGAAACTATAGAATTTAAACTTACGTATCTTTAATCCTTAATTTTTGTTGTTTTCCACTCAAAACTGCCCGATTTCTGGTGCTTTAGTATTGATTTGGTACGATACATCATTTTACATCTGTTGTATGCAAGAAAGGATCTTATTACATCATGGAACTTTGCAAGTTTCCACAGTTAAAAATTATTTTTTTTAAACTTTGTCACCAAAGAGAAATCGCCATCCTAATAGCATCAAAATAGTTTTTCTGGATTATAAATTATATAATTTTTGGAGCAAAAGAAAACTTTTGTCAAGTGAGAGACTTCGACCATTTATAAAACATTATTTTATTTCTTGCATTGAAATTTTTCTTTACTTACCAATGCATTTAAATTTTGTTTTTTCTTTTCTTCTCTCCTGCAGATGGTTGATTCCCAGCATAGATAATATTTTAATTTTAATCCTCATACTTGCCTTAGCCATTAAATTCATTTTTCAAGACAATAACCACATGGCAGCTGAATCTTCTCTCTCTCTGGCAGGTGAGTGAAACTCTTTCATGTAGCTAAAATGCAGCAGCGGATAGTGCAATTTGGCATCTACGTTTTTCCTCCATTTGAAAAAATGTTCAACAATCAATTGTGAAACACTGCTTCACTATTAAATTTATTGTCATGCGTGGAATAAAACGGAGGAAAAACACTGTCACCAAACTGCGCGAGATGTCATTGAGGCAAAGGCCCCTCTTGTCCTTTACGTTTTGCTTACTGATGTACATATCAACGCAGGAAACTGTTATTTCTCATCAGATTCAATTTTTCTTTGTCTACCGTTTATAGGCAATTCCACTTTAACAGGACTTTTTGCCATTGTTGAATTATTTGCCTTGACTTATAATTTCTGCTGTGGCGGAATGACCCATGGCAGAATGACCTCTTGACTCTTCAGAAACTGTTTACCTTATTTACCCTTTTATGACTCACAAATTTTTCCCCGAAAATGTGCCCCAAAATGTAGGTTGCACGTTAAACACGAGTGTGAATGTGTGAGAGAAGTTTGCAGTTTGAGGAACATGGTTTTTTGTCAAACTTTCGTCAATGAAACAGGCCTTCCTTATCACCTACCCTTCAACATTGCTTGCTCTTAAATATTGGAGTTGTGGTCTTGACCAGTGGCGTAGCTATAGGCCCCACTGACCCCGCCGGGCGGGGGGCGCAACGCATCGGGGAGCGCAAAAATTTTGAGAAGCGAAAGAGTCTAGAGCGAAAAGGAGAAAAGGAAAGGAAAAGGGGAAAAAGAGGAAAAAGAAAAAAAGGAAAGGAAAAGGAGCCTAGAAAAGGAATGAAAAGAGAACAGATTGAGAAAAGTAGAAGCTAAAGCAATGTAAAGGCTGTAAGTGCTTCTGCCCTAAATTCACGTTCACGAAGCTAGGAGCTTTTTCAAACTCATGAAAGTGATATATTTTTTTAGTTTTATCAATGTGAATAAATAAAAATAATTTTTCTACGTTAATGTACAATAATTCTTTAAGAAAGGAGCTTTTCCGAAGAAGGCTCCGACTTGTACGGGTGTGAAGGAGGGGGGGCTCCCCTGAAGCTGCCAATTTTTTCCTTAAAAAAGAGGGGCGCAGCATTCGAAGCGGCAGGGGGGCGCTTGCTCAGCTAGCTATGCTACTGGTCTTGACTCCTTTTTTTTTATTAGTTCCTTTGAATTTGTGTAAATAAATAATCTAATTGTTTTTTTGTTGTTCAATATTGTTCATTGCAGCTCAGCTGAATGCTACATCATTAGATACCGCTTTAATAAATAAGTTCTCTCCGTCACTGTTAAGTGACTTCAACAGCAATGACGACTGGGTTGAAGTTGGGTCGCATGAACTTGAATCAAAACTTATTCAGCCTAATTTAGCTTTAAAGAAGCTCATGGGTCTTCATTTTGATGATAAAGACTGTCAAACAGATTACTGTTTGAAGGATAGTTTTGGAGTCGTCGAATTGGAGAGCAAAACGGTGCAAACAGAGGAAGAAGTTTTCAGTGATATGGAAGAAAATCCTCCTCGCTCAGATGAAGAATGTGAGAGAATCTACAAAACAGCTGTAAGTTCAGAGGTTTTTAGTTTTTACCCAAGTGCCTCTTTTCCTTGAGTGAGTTCTTTTCTAACTTAGAGAAAAAAATATAAGAAATGTAGTGTAAAACAACATTTACTTAGCAATTTATCTTTGATTTTATGAAAGGCAGTAAAATAATGCCTTTAAAATATCTTATAAACGTTTGCCATTGAATTTACCTTTTTGGCAAATTTTTGAGACCGATGATTATTATGTGTGTAAAAATTTTCTCATTTCATCCGACTTTGTTGATCATGCTTTTGTTTGATACAGAATCGCTACCAATGAATCAATCTGGTCGAAAAACACTCGACACATTCGTAGTAAAGGTTACAGTAGAACCCTGATTATCTGCGGTGAGCTCGGAGTTTTTTTTTTTTTTTTTTTTTTTGGCTGAATGGAAAGTGTTGAGACCTTTTGTTTCCTTGGTTGACTGGGGAAACTGGGTCAAAAACCATCCAAAGCTACTTTAAGAAATAATTCTCAGCATTACAAAAAAAGAAGGTAGTATTTATTTATTCACGGAAAAAAGAGAATGGTGTCATTTACCATTCGCATAGCTGATTTTGGCCCCTACCAGAGTTAAGATAAGCTTATGACCAGAGTTATGGAACACTTGACCAGTATCAGGTAATTTCACCTGATTCCTGGTCAAATGTTCCATAACTCTGGTCAAGTTTCTTAACTCTAGTAGGGGCCAAAATCAGCTATGCGAATGGTAAAGTACACCATTCTTTTTTTCCGTGTTGTACAAATAGTTATAAATTTACTCTACTTTTGTACTTATTTCGAAAATACGTTAAGAATGTCAATTTTCCATCCACGGTTCGAAAGTTCGGATCATCTGCGGTACCTCCGGTCCCAATTACCGCGGATAATTGGGGTTCTACTGTACTTGAGTTTTGATTATAAATTTGTCACTAGACTTTGAATATTTTCTGAGAATTTCTTTAATCCAATTTGATCTGTTTGTTTTTATCCGATGTATTATTTTAATCTCAATTGTTCCTTTTGCCTTTGATAATAGGGCTCAGCTAGCTCTCTCACTGACTCAGAAGTCTGCAACCTAGTGGTGAAAGGTGTAATCCCTGCGTATCAAATTGAAAAGGCTGTTAAAAATCCAGAACGTGGAGTTGGGATAAGGAGACGGACGATAGCAGTTACAACCAGAAGGCCTGAATTATTCCAAGACTTACCATTCAAAAACTATGACTACAGCAAAGTATGCAAAAGTTTACCTGTTCTCTCCCCATTTCCTTGCTTTTTCTTGTATTACTACTATGATTTGATGCCTGGATGATTACCTTTCATGTGAATGCGAATGAATGTGTTGGTGAATGTGTTGGTTCTTTTGGATATTTTATAGCATGATAGAGCAGGGGGGAGGAAAGAGGCAAAGAAAAACTGTAGGCCGCTGGCGCAACCAGGATCTCTTCCATCTCTCTCTTTTCCCATTTGAATGTATAAGTAGGAAAAAGACAGAAAGAGGGGGTTTTATCCCCTTGTCCTTCCTTGTCTAACATAAGTTCCTTAATGGAAAAAAGAGAGAGATGAAGAAACTCTCGTTGCGTTACTGCTGTAGGCACTCAGAAGGGTGTTTACTGACTGTCTCGTACCAGGTTGAAGAAAGTCATACCAATTGAACCCATCTGTTCGTACAAGGAGAGTGTCAGAGTTGTCACTTATAATTTTCAGGGGCGTCATTTCAAGTTTGGCTTGGGGGGGGGGGCAAAAAATCTTATGACCTTTTTTTTTTTGCTCATCATTATAATTTTCGGCTTGGATGGGGCAAAAAATCGGATAACCTTTTTTTTTTTTTTTGCTCATCATTATAATTTTCGGCTTGGATGGGGCAAAAAATCGGATAACCTTTTTTTTTTTTTTTTGCTCATCATTATAATTTTCGGCTTGGATGGGGCAAAAAATCGGATAACCTTTTTTTTTTTTTTTTTTTGCTCATCAATATAATTTTAGAGCCAAAGAGCGGTCTTTTGGAGGCAATAATCGGATGACCTTTTTTTTACTCATCAATATAATTCGTGCCAGTTTTTGAGCCTGACTTCAAATCCTTGGGGGGGGGCATAGCCCCCCAGCCCCGCCTAAATGACGCCCATGATAATTTTAATGAAATTTGGGTAACAATGTAGTCGAAGTGATGCCATCACTCAATCCATCGTCTAACCTAGTCCCCCAGCCCTGTGTACATTCCCAAAAAAAATTCTAAAATTTAGAAGATTTTGGCAAAAAAGGTCGTTTGTATGTAGACAGTGTGTAAAAACGACTCTGCAAATAAGTTGTACCAGGAATAATGTAACTGGTTGGAGTAGCCATCTGACCAATGGGGAGTTCAAGTACCCAAGGAAAAAGAGACAATCCTTTGCTGTCCTGGCCACCGTCCATGCCGGTTTTAGATAGTCTTTCCTTGCGCAGGGTATTCCACTTTATCACAGGTCAATCAGTTTTGGTGAAACTAAGTAGCTAGGGCTGTGGATGGTAACCTTCTGTATGTCGATTTGAAAGAGGGCTTGTGTGTTTACCTACCCAAGTTTCTGGCCTTAACCCTAAGCAATCAGTGTAACTTAGTGCTCTTGGGAGAATCTTCAGCATTCAGTATCGATTTCTGTCACCAGAGCGCTCCTGTTTGATTAATGCCAAATTACATGCCAAAAGTAATCTATCCTTAAGTCAACAGAAAGTCAGATACTAGACAATCATCTGAAGAATGCCTCAGCAAAATATCTTGTCCGTAACCATAAAAAAATCGAAGAAAGTTCCAAAATATAGAATATCGCATTTCGATACTAGAATTAATTTGCGTAATTCTTGTTTTTGTCCTCTTGATTGCATGATTGGTGCAGTGAAGTGGTGCATTCAGGAATTTGGTCTAACTCTCTTTCTCTCTTTGTCCATAAGAATGAAAATGTTAAGAAAAGAGAGAAGGAGGAGTGGTTATCGCATGACTTTAGCCCATCCTCCATCCTTTTCTATCATTTGCATTTAAATGGACAGAGAGAGAGAGAGAGAGAGAGAGAGAGAGAGAGAGAGAGAGAGAGAGAGAGAGAGAGAGAGAGAGGGGAGAGGGAGAGGGAGAGGGAGAGGGAGAGGGAGAGGGAGAGGGAGAGAGAGAGAGAGAGAGAGAGACCACATTTCTAGATGCACCCAGTGTTGCCAGATTGGGGTGAAAAAGCTGTACATTTTACATTGATTTGAATGAGGATGATACGGCTTTTTACCCTCGATCTGGCAACACTGGATGCACCACTTCACTGAACCAATCAGGCAAGCACTGTAACACGAAGCCACTTGTTTGTCACAGTTCATTCGCAATTTGATTAAATTATTTTCCACACTTCTTTCCAGGTTCTTGGAGCATGTTGTGAAAACGTGATTGGAATAATGCCTGTCCCAGTGGGTATCGCTGGTCCTCTATTGCTTGACGGAGAGTTGTTTCATGTTCCATTGGCAACCACAGAAGGCTGCTTAGTCGCAAGTACAAACAGAGGTAGTCGAGCTTTGATGCAGTGCGGTGTCAAAAGTAGGGTTGTTGCTGACGGTATGACCAGAGGACCCGTCATTCGTTTTCCATCCATAACTAAAGCTAGGTAATTATTCGTTACTCTCTCACAAAGTAAACTCAACACACGATTAACTTTCTGCCAAACTTTGCAGTGACAAAAATTTCATTTTTAATTTGATAATCACCGGTCTAATATTAATGTTGTCTACAGGGGTGTCCGTCAGATTTTGTTTTTTGGATAAATTATCTGCTGAGTTATTAAATGTTTCATTTATTCGGCCTATAATCAAATACCATCCGTTGTTTTTTGCAGAGATTTTCAAAGGTTGTCAATATTTTCCAGTCGTTTTTGATCTTTTTACTTAATGTTTTAAGAAACTATTTGCTTTTCTTTCTCTAGCAACCTCCTAAGGAAATTGAATACAAAAACTTATGATGTTTCCAATTTATTTACGATCTAATATAAGGTTAACACCCCAGTAGCCGACACCCCTAAGATTTGCACCAGTACCCAACACCCATTTTTCATGCTGTAAAAAGTACTAGTTTGGTGGCAATACCGGTGTTTTGTGTGGTTTTTTCTGAGACCTCTAATGTGAAACATTAAAAAAAAACACGTAAAACACCAAAAATGCCACAAAACTAATATTTTTCACAATTGTGAAGAATAGGTGTCGGGTACTGGTGCACATTTCACAGGTGTCGGCTACTGGGGTGTTTACCTTAAGGTCAAAGTGTTTAGAATTTTTAAAATTATCAGAATAAAAAAATTTGGCTGCGTAAATTTGCGTATTTCCTATAATTTTCAAACTGTCCACCATCTCGTTACGGTTTTCTCTGCATCTTCATTCTTCCATTTTTGATTACAGTGAAGCAATGGCGTGGATGCTAGATCCAATCAATTTTGAAAAGATGAAACAGAGTTTCGATTCCAGTAGCCGCTTTGCTCGACTAACTAAAATACATGTTAGAATAGCTGGTAGATATTTATTCGTTAGATTTGTTGCCACAACTGGTGATGCCATGGGAATGAATATGCTTTCAAAGGTAAATTTATCCACATTTCTTTCATTTACTTTCAATTCTTATGAAATTATGCCTTATGAGGACATTTCCAAAAATGCAGTTTTGAGAAAAACTTGTTTAAAGTTTTGATTTGTATTTCGCAGCTGCAGCCGCCCATAAATTGGACGGAAGTCATATTTTTGGAATGAACCATGTCTTTCTGGACTGAGAAAAATCAAAACTTTTTTTTGTTCTTGAGACAGAGAAGGACAAAGTTTGATGCTATGAATTTGAGAAAATAGGTTAACATCGAATTTTGACCTTTGATATCTCAAGAATGAAAAATGATAGTTTGCGTGAAAATATTTGGTTTGTTATGGACTTCTAAACTATGTATTGCAAAATAGGCTCCTTTGATAATTTACTTTTGACAAAGTCACATTTTTCTTTCTTAACTTGTTGCTTTTGGGTTCTCGTCCTTTATAAAAATTGGAATTTTTGACGAAGCTTAGTGAAACAACTGTCGTAAATACAGGAAAATGTTTTTAGTACTAGCATTTAATCTTTAAGAGTTTTTTCAGATAACATGCATCATTCTAAAGTTGAAAACAGTTTTCGATTCTTCATTACATTGAAGATTGAAATTTGGTTAAAAAATTACCCTACCTTAGTACCTTACATTGTTTATATCTCAATAACCAGAGGGTTGAAAAACATTTTTTTTTTTTTACCTTTTTCACTTTAGGACTTTTGTCATCCATCGGAAGGTACCTTTGAAAAACATATGATTCAGTTGCGTTGTATGTTTATTTAATATGTATGTGGTCAACATTTTTAAAATGCTTTGATATTCTTTTTTCAGGGAACTGAGTATTCGCTAAAATTTGTGAAGATCGAATTTCCTGAAATGGAAATCCTAAGTCTAAGTGGCAACTTCTGTGCGGATAAGAAGCCTGCAGCAGTCAACTGGTAACTAATTTTATTGCCTCATCCCAAATTTCTCAAGCAGGGTTATACAAATTGAGCTTCGTATGTAAATAATCATTTTAGTTTGTTATTCAATCAGTCCCCCCCCCCTCCTTCCCAAAAATAACAGGATTATTAAAATTCAAGTCGGTGAAGCAAAGTACTTGTACTACAGTCCGTTTCAACTGATTACGTGCTTTTCTGTAACCACAAAAATCGCTAAATGGCAATGCTGAAGTGCTTGGCTGGAGAGACGGGTCGACCGTTTCAGGCTCTGATTGGCCTGAGTCCGTCCCTCCTTTCGTCACCAAAGCAAGGGATCTTCCTTTGTTTTCCACCTGTTTCTCTCATGTGCCTCGCAAAATTAAATTTTCTTCTATTTGAGGCTGCTTCATGCAGATTCGTCCTCAGCGTAAAATTTTGTTAATATTGACGCTCAAAAATGTGTGGAAAGTTTGATTTTAACCCTACTAGTGAGAATAAAGTGATTAATCAGTTTCACACTCTCCTCCATATGTAGGGTTGAAATCAAACTTTCCGCTTGTCTTTGGGTGTCAATCTCAACAGAATTTCACGCTTTAAATGAATCTACTTGAAAAAAATTACTTTCCTCACTTTGAAGAAAATTCAATTTTACAAGGCACTTGAGAGAAACAGATGCAAAACAAAGGAGGATCCCTTGCTGCGATGTCAAAAGAAGGTACAGACTCAGTGCGATAAAAGCCTGAGACGGTCGACCAGTCTCACGACCCGGAGCACTGCGGCATTGCCATTTAGGAATTTTCGTCATTTATGAAAAGCACCTAATTAGTTGAAACGGACTATAGTCAACAAACATCTCAAGAATTTTAGTGTAACGTTAATTTTTCCAAGACATCTAGGGGGCTTTATCTTAACTTTTCCAATACCTTATAGAGTGTGATCTTATCTCACAATCAATCTTAATGACTCTCTAACTTTTAACAACATTCAATTTTTATTATTTCCAGGATTGAAGGTCGCGGCAAGTCAGTTGTCTGTGAAGCTATTGTTCCTGGTTCCATTGTTTCCACTGTTTTGAAAACATCAGTGCATGCTTTGGTTGATGTCAATGTTAGTAAAAATTTGATTGGTTCTGCTGTAGCAGGAAGTGTTGGTGGATTCAATGCTCATGCGGCGAATATAGTTACTGCAATTTTTATAGCAACTGGCCAGGTAAACGAATCCTTTGAATTCCTCAGCCTCTTCGTCTGTTCTTCAAATTTTTAAAAAGAAAATGGGGCTCTTGCAAACTTTTGCTATAAGCAAATAAGTAGTCCAATCTTATGTAAAGACCAGGAAAAATCACGAAAATCACACTAAGAAAGTCTAAAATTTAGTAATAAACTCACATAACTGCTATAACGGCAAGATGGTTAGGTTAGACACAGATATCATGAGAGATTCCCGTCTATTATGTCACTTTCTCTATGAAAACACAGAGATATGTCTCAATTTAGATAGGAATCTCCCATGATACCTGCGTCCGTCCGCCATTATGCCCGATTCTGAGAGTGAATTTTGTGATTTTTTAGTGTACTCATCGTTATTTTTACAGGTTTTTATGCAAGAATCAACTCTTCAATACCCTATAGCAAAAGTTTGCAAGAGCCCCATTGTACGTTCATTCTATTCCATTGTAATACTCAGCCCAGCATTGGTATCGCAAATTATCGATCCAAAATTACTGAAGACTGCATTTCTCTCTGTATCCTTTAAGGGAGAGTTTTTGTACCTCATTGCTGTCTAATAACTAATAAAAATACATCAAACCTGTGAATCAAATTAGAATACAAACAACAAATCTGTGCACAGGAAAGGCCTAAAGTTGATTGGGTTAGAGTTGTACCCTGTGTGATTAGGGTCAAACGCAAAAGTTTGCTCGACAATTTTTTCTTTTTGCTGGCCTTTTCTTTACTTAATGATAATGCTTACCATTTTTTCATCACAGACACAAAACAGAGAAGGAGAAGAAAGAAATCCTTCTAACTTGATCTAAAAAACACAGATGTTTATGTGCTTACTCGAGGTGAAAACCAACTTGGGTTGGCATAACCTGCGTTGAACCCTTTCGCATAATCTATGCTATCCAATTGCTTACACCCACTCGTTTCAAACCATCTGCCTCCCACCTCAGAAGTAGGCCTCTTAAGGGACCGTAACTTTCAGCAAAAAGCATGAAACATTAGTGTTCTTTTTTACTAAATTAAATTTTAATGTATTTCAATGAATTGTTAATTACATAAAAATTGTGCTAATCCATAGTAGTTGGGACACTAATGTCAAAAATGATATAATTTTCTACTTAACTTGTCCCGATTTTAAACATATTCTGCTTTAAACATTTTTCGCGATAAAGTTTAAACTGTGGAGAATCTAGAGTATTTTGATCCAAACTAAGGCCGAATTCAAACTCAGCAGGTCAATTTACATTGGATGTCATGCTATTTACGCAATGAGAGGTCCAATCATAAGAAAAAAAACCCATGTTTGTGTCTAGGGACCCTCGCTTTGTATTCATTGGGGGCGGACATCTACGTCGATTAAAGCATAAAAATCCCACTTCAGGCTCTTTATTTTGCACCTCTGGCTAACCTTCAAAAATTTCCTCTCCTTGAATTTCATTTCACCAGTTTCGCCTTTCAGCTTTTTTTACAAACCATCATCCTTGTTTTGCAGGATCCTGCTCAGAATGTGTCCAGCAGCAATTGCATGACACTAATGGAACCTTGGGGTGAAGGTGGCCAAGATCTTTATGTTTCTTGTACGATGCCTTCCATCGAGATTGGTACAGTCGGTGGCGGAACAGTTCTCTCTCCGCAGGCGGCGTGTCTAGAGCTTTTAAAAGTTAAAGGTGAGTAATACAACTGATAATTCTAGTGTTCTAGCTCATTTGAACTGTCCAATCTTAAAAGCTTGTACATAATCACACCGACTTTTAAAAAAAAATATTTGTTGCACTAATAATTGTGAAAGGAAGTCCTACACTTCTCTTGAACGCATTTTATGGGCACGATTTAAAGGAGCCCACGCAAATACACAGAAATTGGTGTTTTGCCAGTTAAACGCTTTCAATAGAATGTAATTACAGCTGTTCACTGTTTTAGAAGATTTTTAAGGTTCATCTTCAGTGTTTAGTGCCAATTTCTGCCCCCAGAGTGCTTCCATTAGATTAATGTAATGTCAAATTACCGGCCTAAAGTAATATGTATATCTTTAAAATTATGGAGTGTCGGGTACTAGTTATTCATCTGAAGAATGTTGCTGCAAAATATTTTGCCCTTAGCTTCAAAAATAAGGTTGTGCCGAAAAACAGATTATCGTATTTCGATAGAAGAATTGATTTGTGTTATTCTGCTTTTTAGTACTTTCAGCCATATTTTTGAAGTTATAGATGTATTTTGCAGGGACATTTTCTTTGTTTTCTTAAAGATAAGCTTAAAGTTAAACTTAAGTTTAGATAGTTTCCTTTTTGACGTTAATAGAATTTTAGCGCTTTGGTAGCATATATCGGCTGTGAACACTGAAAATTCAAAACTTAATGCTGATTCCGTGAGAAAAAAAGGACTTTAATATAGTCATTCACTATTAAGGAAGCTTAAATTCAGGTATCTACTATCAATATATCCTACATTTTTCAGTAATTTTTATCATCTTATTATTATCTTCAATATTGCTTGTTCATAACAGGTGCCAATCTTGAAAATCCTGGTGAGAATGCAAGTCGTCTGGCTCGAATAGTCTGCGGAACAGTCCTTGCTGGGGAACTGTCTCTCATGTCTGCGCTAGCATCAGGGCATCTTGTTCAAAGCCATCTCACGCACAACAGGTGAGCCTTATTCAAATAAAGTCTGTGATTTCTCTCATCCTCCACACCCGTTAATTTTGCTTTATTTGACACGAAAATCAGTTCTCAAATTTACTGTAGCTTAAGTCTACGAGAGACCCATTGACGTTTTATACTCTGGACAACATACATATTGAGCATTGAAGGAAAAGAATAACATCGGCGATGTGCTTTCATTACAGCCTCGTCAACTTTCTCCTCGCTTCAAATTTCAACAAAGCTTGAGATCTATGTAGTTTTCAGATGGAAGCGTCTCAAAATTCATCATTAAGGTATCAAGTATTAAAAGAAGCATTAATCCTGTGTGGTCGTGTGTCTGGTCAGGCCTAACATCGTAAAAAACCCATTGCGGTCGCATGTCAGGGCTGACCCGACACGACATAAAAGTTTCGCTCTGCTGAGTCTCGTGTCGGGCCAGTCCCAACAACTCCAGCGTGTGCTGCGCTCTATGAGTGTTCTCGGGAACTTCTAGCAGTTTCATTCTCACATAGTCTGAAGGTTGCCCACAGCGCTAGCGCCACGCAGCGTGGCGTGACAATAAACAATAACCTCTCTTTTTGATTTTTTTTATTTTTTGTTTGTTTTTTGTTTTTCTTTTTTTGATCTGAGGGGAGTGCAAGGAAAAAAAATGAGACCGCAAAAGGTTAAACTTTCATGAATGGTTTCAAATACTGCAAAATTATATCAGGCTCAACAAATTAAGCTGTCTGTTCGGACTCTCTGGAAATGATCACCAACAACCTTCTCGGAAACCACTTCACATGTTTACTTACACTTCTAGCTTTGCTGTGTCACTTTTTTCAAGTTTTTATCCATGCCATAACCTTTTTGTTTCAGATCCAGTGCTTCCTTAAACAGTTCACCTGTAATTCAACCTGCTTGTCTAACTGAATCAAAACTTAGATTGGTCAACACAATTCATGAATCAAAAATGTCTTGATACTCAAAATGATACCTCTCCATCTTCACGCTCACTCGTGTGATGCACAAAATCTCCGAATTCATCCAATTCGAGCTGCCCTTAATACGCTTTCATTTAATCAAATTGACCAAATTTGAGCTGTAAAGTGATTTATTTAGACAATATTTTGTTTAGTTGTGTATAGAATGCTGATAACTGTGAACCGTGCAACCTTGGTTGCGTCTCTGTTAGAAATGCCCTCAAAGTTTCGGATCAGAATAATATGATAATACATGGATCATTTGTTTCTGTCCTGTTTTTTATTTCTTTTTTTTATGGATTGGACGGCTTTTTGCAGAAAGGAATCGACTGCCTTTTGTTAAAATTATCAGTCAATTTGTAAACAAAGATGCAGTGATGTCGCCAACAAATTTTGAATGCTGTGCAAGGGGAAGTCTGAAGCTGTAAAATTGTTATGTTTGCTGGGGGGGGGGGGGGGGGGGGGGGTATTAAATTTAAATTGTAAAATCTTGTTAGAAAATCCCAAAAATGGTCTCTTGATTATCAAACTTACTGATTGTTAAGAGAGTCTAGACTAAGCTTGTCATTTCAATCTCATGATCAAATCAAATTTGTCAACAATTTCAAAGTTTCAATCTTTTGATCGCTTGAAACTTTGAAAAAATTCTTATCGATTGAAAAATTTGGAATTTTTTATCTGAATATCTTCAATGTTAGGAAGTTAAAAAGCCTGGATTAATCGAAATTCCCAACTCTTCAAAATTTTTGCAGTGGTAGCAAATATCTTTTCTCTGAGAATCTCCACTCTTAAAAAAATTGTTAGAAATACCTTATTGTACCTAAAATACCTGATATATTGTTTGTTCCTTGGATACAGGTTTTTCATGAAAAAAACATGTGCGGCGCTTGTGAATAATTTTTGAGTTCAGATGGTTCAAATGAGTTTTATTTTTTTTTGGGCTTAAATTAAAGCTATGATAAAGCTCTATAAATGTCTCATATTTTTTTCAAATTTTGAATTTCTTAGTGATTCTTAAAAAATGTTGTTTTTTTAGCCATTTTTGAACTTTAAACAATGGTGGGGAATGAAGATTCAAAATTTCCAAAAGGTGGTGGGACCAGAAGTTGAAAATTACTTGCTAATTTTTTTTAAAGAAATCTTAGAACTCCAGATATTTTTACATAACTACGCCAAGAAGTATTAAAACCAAAGTGCTCTGAAAAAGGAAAAGAAAAAAGTTAGTTGGCTGAAATAAGGGGTCACCAAGAATATTGAATGTATTTAAAATAACTTTTGGCAACTTCTAGTTCACCAATCAAAAAAATTAAAGCATGACCTTGTTTTGAAAAATTGGAGAAAATTTTCCTTGAAATTTTGGTTAGATAACACCCTTTTTACTACTGTCTCCAAAATTCATACGTCGGCTTCTCATATTATTAGGTTCTAATGACTGAATTTAGCTGATGATCGTTTGTCAGCCCAGAATACATTTGTTTTTCCATGGGCCCCCAGCCCCCCGTCATGAAGACTGTCTGAATCAATGGAAGGTTCTTTTTTTTTTACTGAAAAGAACTAACAGCTATATTGATTTCCTGTTTATTTTTTTTTATTCCTTTCCACAAAGAGCTGTTCAATTTCCCTGATCAGCTTTCCTCTTACCTTGAAAGGTAACTTTTATTTTTCTGAAATTTGCGGTTGTATATTATTGTTGAACTTAAGTTGTAAATAATTTTTTTTTTTATTCAAACGTTACTTAATATTTATTTTACTCAAGAATAAATTATTTGGATTGTATTTATAATGAGTGTTGATTATTTTTAAGATTACTGATTGTAAATTTAACTGATATCAAATGTTTTTAAGATTTCTAGTTTCTTTGTGAATAAAAAAACAAGAGTAAGTAAATACCTGAACTTTTTTTTTAATCAAATATCCAAGTAATTAGGCATGCATGTGCATAAATATGTCTGAATTTTGGAGTTCTTTACGAAGAAAATAAAAGTATTCTGTGAGCTAAGGTAGGTAAGCTTTGTACAGGTTCTTTTGGCAGTAACGTAATCTTAGGAGAGGGGCATGACTTCTTTGCCCCTCCAATATTTGAGATTGGATGACTTTGCCCCCCAAAATTATTATGAAAAAAAGTGAGAGACAAAAGAATAGAAAAAAATAAAGAAAGAAAGGAATATTTACTAAAACAACGAAGAAAAGAAATGTCCAGAAATAGTTCTAATTGACCCTTAAACTGCACCTAAAGTATATTTAGAATGAAAAATTCCTCTTTTGTAAATGAAATGAAGAAAATGCACGTTGAGTCCACTAACTTTTGTCCGTGTGCAAGATTTGTGAGATGAAATTGCTTAAAATATTTATGAGTGGATCAGGATTTTCAACATTACTGGGGGAGGACCCCAGACCCTCCATAATGAATCTACTCAGAGGTTGTTTTGCCCCCCCCCCTCAAAAAATCTCAGGTTTAAACCTACTGACCTTGGGTTTTTCCAAATATTAAAAAAAAAAATTTTCAGGTTGTACTGTGATGTTCTTAATGTGAGATTACTGTTTAAAACAATGTGTTTTAGGCTAATCCGCTGATATCACATCTATAGAACTTAAAAACTAGAAAACTTAGGTGTACTAGCGGGGACAAAGATACCTGGCCAGAATATGCAACACGCAACACACCTAATACACGTGTTGAATGGGATGCTGTGTATTGCTTATTGCATACCCTGGCTAGGTATCTTTGTCTCCGCTAGTACACCAAAGGCATCCTTGTTTTCAGCTCATACAGCATCTTCGTTTGCTTTATTAAAAAAAAACGCTAAAATTCAGACCCATGAATGCACTTGAATCGTCAGGGTAATTTCTTGTTTGCCTAATTCTCACACCAGACTTTTCAATCATTGGCAACCCCTCATAATAAAGATAGAAAATAAGATTGAGTTTTCTACAAAACTTATTATCTTTGGTTAGCGCTTTGAATTTCAACTAATGGGTGAGAAAGAACTACATTTTGAATAAAATAAATCAATTTTTGTTGCAATTCATTAGTACCGAAGGCTCATGCTTCAGAGTTTAGAGACCCATAGCTCGGGCTGTAACCAGTGGCGTCGCTGGGGGGGGGGGGGCAGGGCCCCGGGTGCCACCATCCTTGGGGTGACACCTGACGGAGTGAAAGAAAAAGAAAAGTAAAGGAAAAGAAAAAAAGGAAAAAGAAGAAAAAAGAGACAAAAATAAATACGGGAAGGAAAAAGAGGAGAAAAACGAAAGGAAGGAAAAAAATAAGGGTAGTAGAAGGAAAGGGGGGTGGGTGGAAAAAAGAAAGGACAGTTTGCCACGGGTTCCGGGTTACCGGACTTTAGGTAAGGGCATATATATGGTCGGGAGCCTGGGGGTGACACCCAACTGGACCGGTCAAGAAAAACCATTCTAAATAGTTAAAAAATGAAAGTTAAAGAATAATTATCATCAGGATGGAGAAAGAACCACCCCCCTCAAATCTCCACCCCATAAATTTTTTTCAGTTCTCTCAAATAAAACCCATAAACGGCATAAACCCCATTAAACTGGGTTTTCAAGGGGTCAAATTTTCAACATTTTCCAGGGATGAACCCCTATACCCCCCGCTAACCTATGGGGTATTCCATACCCCTCAGACCCCCTGGTGAATGGGGTGTGTGAACAGTAGGTGCGTCAACTCGAACCTTCCCTTCCCTCGAAACAATTTCTGGCTGTACCACTGCTTCGCTACTTTTCTGTTAAGTCAGCAAACATTACCATTATTTTATCAAATTAATAATGAGTGTTCAAAACCTTCGAGGATAAAGAGCAATAAAGGACCTTATTCAAAATGGGCAAAATTGGCCCATGACGGATTTTCACCGGCTTTTAGTATGTGATAGAGGTATATCTGAGGAGCACGGAAAGGGTCAGTTTTTTGCTGAACGCCGCCTCGGAGCGGGGGGGGGGGGGCAGGGGGTCAAAGTCAGAACCTTCATTCACCCATAACTTTTGAACGAAACAAGATATTGAGATGCGGTTTGCGTGAAAAGATAGCAAATGAAGAGTTCTTCATTTTCATATGCATGGTTTTGCGTTTTCATTGATTTTTTCTCAAAATATGCCCATTTTTCTACTTTTTTTTAAAATAAAAAAAATGAATTTTGGACTGTAATGAATAGCGGGACAAAACGAATCTGTTCAAATAATTTCCGTGAAGAAAGCTAAAGAAATACGCTATCAAATGGCGCAAACTGCGTTTCGGGGAAATGATTTGTTATTGCGCTACAGCGCTTCAAAGTTGATAGGGTCGCGCCCGACGCGCGCCTCGCACACCTACACTGACGCGTCACATGTATGTGTAGCGCCATAAACTCACATAGCAGCGCTTTTCATGATCAATGCTGACTCTTTTTCGCTTCCTTTGCGTAAATAGTGGGTAAAATCGTACCTATGTACAGTTAAATGAGTCCAGTATTAAGTACGTAGTTTTTTCTTTCTTTCTCAATGTTCGGTTGTCCACAGGGGCGTAGCATGCCATTTGGCAGCGATGTATCTTGTCCATTTAAACCCATGTAATAGATCGAATGCAAGGGTGTTCACCGAACACCCAGTACTTCGATATTTTTCATGGGTTTAAATGGACGAACTAATCCTGAACCTGCATCACAGATTTTTCCCGGATTTCGGATAAAGAAGAAGCATCGCAAGTGAAGAAGAATAAATAAACAAAATAAACCAAATCATTGATACATAACATCCGGTTCTTGACCCTATTTCAAAGTGCTATGTGTCTCCTCCCGCTTACGCTCATTTTCCAAATCGCTGAATTAATCGTAACTAACACACACTCCCCCGCCCTCATTTCTTGTCATAATACCTACACTACGTTGATAAGAATGAAGTTAACCGAAATCGTCCACCATCTGCATGGAATTTTAGAGGAAGAAGGCCGGGTAGTAAACATTTGGGACGGGTCCTATCTATTTTTAGACAAAAGTGTCAATTTCACAGTTTCTAACGCGCCACCTATAGAGGGGACAACCAGTGGCGTAGCGTGCAATTTTGCAAAGTTTCAGATCGTCCATTTAAACCCATGAAAAATATCGAAGTACTGGGTGTTCGGTGAACACCCTTGCATTCGATCTATTACATGGGTTTAAATGGACAAGATACATCGCTGCCAAATGGCATGCTACGCCCCTGTGGACAACCGAACATTGAGAAAGAAAGAAAAAACTACGTACTGAATACTGGACTCATTTAACTGTACATAGGTAGATTTTACCCACTATTTACGCAAAGGAAGCGAAAAAGAGTCAGCATTGATCATGAAAAGCGCTGCTGTGTGAGTTTATGGCGCTACACATACATGTGACGCGTCAGTGTAGGTGTGCGAGGCGCGCGTCGGGCGCGACCCTATCAACTTTGAAGCGCTGTAGCGCAATAACAAATCATTTCCCCGAAACGCAGTTTGCGCCATTTGATAGCGTATTTCTTTAGCTTTCTTCACGGAAATTATTTGAACAGATTCGTTTTGTCCCGCTATTCATTACAGTCCAAAATTCATTTTTTTTATTTTAAAAAAAAGTAGAAAAATGGGCATATTTTGAGAAAAAATCAATGAAAACGCAAAACCATGCATATGAAAATGAAGAACTCTTCATTTGCTATCTTTTCACGCAAACCGCATCTCAATATCTTGTTTCGTTCAAAAGTTATGGGTGAATGAAGGTTCTGACTTTGACCCCCTGCCCCCCCCCCCCCGCTCCGAGGCGGCGTTCAGCAAAAAACTGACCCTTTCCGTGCTCCTCAGATATACCTCTATCACATACTAAAAGCCGGTGAAAATCCGTCATGGGCCAATTTTGCCCATTTTGAATAAGGTCCTTTGATTTTCTCTTTACCTAATGTCACTGAATTTGGATGTTTAAATCTGCATCTTTTGGTGAGCGAGGATGGAAAAGGGGAGGAGGAGGGGGGAAGAGAGTGGGGTAGAGTTAGATGGGATGAGGGGGGTCAGTGGATATCGTCGATCTGAGTTACCTTTTTAATGGGGAAGGGGGTGACACCCGGCACTTGGGCCCCCCCCTGAAAAAACACCTAGCGATGTCACTGGCTTTAATTAATATTTTTCCTAAAATAAAAAAGGCTCTGAATCTCTAGATCAGTATCTTTTTAATGATGTATTGAAAACAGTATCATTTGATGATTAGGTTTTTGCATAACTTGCGAATTTCAGGCATAAGAATATTTACACTCGCCCCATAGCAAGTAACGTAGCCCCTGCACCCAAAAGTGCCAGAAATAAATGGAGCTGTTGCGAGATAACAGCTCCTACATTAGGGAACAGTTTTTGCATAACTCGTTAAATGAAGGCGCGAGAAGATTTAACTGCTGAACAGGGCTTGGGAGCCGGCTGCCGGAGCCGTATAGTTAGATCTAAATTTTATGCTCTGCTCGGCAGTAAACGGTGGGAATTCTAAAAAGAGTTACCTACCATGAATCATTCAAATACTCAATCCAAAAAAATTATCTGTTTAATCTAATAATTTTTATATGCATTAACTAAGTTTAGTTTATTCAAAGTTTATTAAATAATATATTCCAATTACAAAATTAATAAAACTTTATGGCAGTAATTTAGTTAATATCTAAGTAACCCACAATTTACATTCATGGGAGCTTTTTCAACGCAATAACTTGGCGCCGTCGCACAATTCTCGAAACGTGCAAAAATTGCCCCCTTTCACGGATTGTGCGTAACACGTATATTCTCAGCTTGAAAACGAATTCACTGTTGCCCATTCAAGTATGCGAAAAGTTCGACTTGAATGTAGTTAGTATAACCTCATTTTTCACGAATACTTTCTCCTGATTGGTCGGCTGTGCACTGTGCATATTCGAGGCATGGGTTGAACCTAAGTATGACTTCGAGTGGTTCAACTTGATCAGGCCCCAGACCTCAATCTTAATCATTGATGGATGAGATGAATACTATATTTCACTTGAATCCACGTAGTTTAGAAACAAGCTCCACAAAAACTTGTTTCGCTCACCAATATGTGAGCCAAAAATGTTTCGGCTGCACCCAGAAGTTACCTCAAGTCCAAAAATTGTACTGGGAAACTTTGTGATTTCCGCGGTTTCGAATTTCTCGCGGGATAATCACGCTGCTTGAAATCCAAAAAGTGCCTTCAACATTGCGTTTATGCAAAACTAACGACTGGTGCCGAGGTAACCCGTTGACATAACTGTTCAAAAGTGAGGGAGATAGTGTTGCATATCGAGGTCCATTTTAAACAGGTGGCTGGTCAGTCCTGTAGCGCTGTGACCAAAAGCGTGCATGTATGGCCTTTGTGACCCAATTGGGAAACCATGATATTCAAATGGGGGTTGATTTCTCGATTTGGTCAAGGTCCATATAAGCATAGGTCATTCTGATTGCGCTATAACCCGTTGCTCCCTTCAAATATATGCCAACAGTGAGACCGGACCAAATTGGGAAATCAACCCCCCTTTGAATAGCAATGTTTCCCGATTTAGTCACAAATACTATACAGCGCTACCAGTTTAAATGGAGTTTGGTTGCGCATACGGTAAGAATTGAGGCGGTAGCTGGAATAAGGGCACATAGGCGTATGGGCCCTTTTTGCGGATAACACGTAAATCGTTTCGTCATACCCTCAAATAGTCGTCCTCAAAATTTCGTAAAAACGTATGAAGATTGGAGGGCAGGAGCTGGCTTGAAAGTAGACTTTTCCAACGTAAAATGGTCCGAGAAATCGATTCCGACGGTCACCGAATCGCAATTTGCTGGATTTTTGGATTATTTACGTTGGTAATGAAAACTTTAAAGCTGTTTTTCTCAAAACTTGATTTTTGCCTATGGGTCCATTTTCCAGCTACCGCCTCAATTATGGGCATTATAAGGTTTGTTTGAAACAAAGAGCGCCTTCAAAGTTCAAATCATCGTATATGCAACACCATCTCTGTTATGTACGAACATTTATCTCAAAATGTCACCACGGCGCGGCGCTAGTGGTTGCGGTTTAGTATAAACGCAGTGTTGAAGGCACTTTTTGGATTCTACATATAAGAGGCATGATTATTTGTAGATAACGACCATAATTTATGCGCAAACGTCTTACATATAGTGTTTCTTAATCTGATCATCTTTCAGTTTGAGGCATGGATTTATTTGCATAATTATATCAAATTTCATTTATCATACTCCATAGTCCTCCCTCGAAAATCAGGTTCATTTTAATCTTCTTCAGATGGCAGTTCTGGGCATCTCTTGAATTTTTCTGCTTTAATCGCCAGTTTAAAAAAAGGAGATTAAAAGAATATGTTCTTTATATGTTTATCGTTTATCAAAATGTTTTATATGAATCAAAAATAATAGGTTTACTTCTGTCATGATGCATTTGATTGTAAATACCTACTTGTAATTCAAATTCAAAACGGAAGAGAGGAATGAATATACATTGAAACATAATCTCTCTATTGTAACTTTGAATGCTTGTACAGTCGGAGTAACAGCCAGCAGAACAACAATAATAAAGACTGAAGTCGCGTGAATAGCACTTTCCGCTCTTTATCAGCTATCCCTTTCTATTACATATACAGGGTGTCCGGTAAGTCCCGGAACGGCTGCGCCATTTCTTTATTTACGCAGATAAAAAAACGAAACTTTGGGAATGTTCCTAGATAAATAAAAACTACTTTTTGGGGGGGTCAAAATTTTGGTCGCCCCTCCCGGGGGGGCGGGGGCGCCTCTAACTTTTTTTTTTCAAATGGCAACCCCTATCTTGTGATACCTCATTCGAAAGAGGGTAAAAAACTAAGCATTTTGGCGCAAACCGCATGTCGATATCTCTTTTAGTATTCGAGATATCGAACTTCAAAATCTATGGAAACCCATTTTAAAAAAATCATAACTCTTATTCAGAAAGTCGCTATTTAAAAAACTAGGGGTCTAAACTACTCTACATAACAAGCTCTTTCTAGAGAAAAACACCTCTGCCCAAAAAAATTAACTTACAGTTATTGTTTTTTTTCCCGCCAAAATGTTTTAAAAAATTTTGGCGGGAAAAAAAAACAAAAACTGTAAGTTAATTTTTTTGGGCAGAGATGTTTTTCCCTGGAAAGAGCTTGTTATGTAGAGTAGTTTAGACCCCTAGTTTTTTAAATAGCGACTTTCTGAATAAGAGTTATGATTTTTTTAAAATGGGTTTCCATAGATTTTGAAGTTCGATATCTCGAATACTAAAAGAGATATCGACATGCGGTTTGCGCCAAAATGCTTAGTTTTTTACCTTCTTTCGAATGAGGTATCACAAGATAGGGGTTGCCATTTGAAAAAAAAAAAGTTAGAGGCGCCCCCGCCCCCCCCCGGGAGGGGCGACCAAAATTTTGACCCCCCAAAAAGTAGTTTTTATTTATCTAGGAACATTCCCAAAGTTTGGTTTTGTTATCTGCGTAAATAAAGAAATGGTGCAGCCGTTCCGGGACTTACCGGACACCCTGTATTTATATAAACTATGAGAGATGAAGACAAGCTCCTAAGTATGCTTAGCTAAATCCTTTCAATCTCTCTAAATACCTCTGTAATGTATCTTATGTATCAGACAGTACCTATCTCACTTTAGTTTTCAATCTAAAAAAAATCTCGACGTTTGAAGCTGTACTCAACAACATGTTATTCGGAAAAATTCTTTTTCAACAATAGGTTTATCAATATGATGGCTGTGCATTGAACCAATCACATTGTCTCAATGAAAAAGTGAGGCCAAGATATGTCAGCTGTTTAAGAAAGAGGTTTGTGGTCGACTCAAGAAATAATAATACTTGGGTATTATTTCAAATTTCATAATGAGTCTATCGCGCACTTTTGCTTATGAGCGATTTTGAGTATTGATTCTAATGTCTCGTGCTATTTGACAACCGTGTTTCAAGCCATTTGAACCTATTCAAAGGAAACGATTTCTCAGGAACTCAGTGAATCCAATCTAATGAAAAAAGAAAAAAAAAGAAGACGCAATAAAGACGGTGCCCGGAGAAAAATTTATTTTTGGAGCTACCAGAATTACTTCTACGTATTAGATAAATGTAATTCTGGTATCTGTGAAGATATCGATGGTTTCAACGAAAAATGTATTTTGAATATTACCAGAAATCTAGTTAAGGATACGCGAATTACATTCAACTATTCCGTAGAAATAATTCTGGTAGCCCCAATACAAATTTCTCTCCGTGTGCTTGCACAGAAAGGTTCCATTGCTGAACCACCCTTATAAAATAAATTACATGTAAACATTTGCCGAAAAAAAACAGATATGTAAGTCATTTACAGTGTTAAATTATTACGAACACATCTTATCTTCGGCCGCAAGGAAACACAAGAGAAGACGAACGGGAAACAAGCGGTGCTTGTTGTGCGTTCAAAGAACGCATAAAATCGATATGCGAGTTCCGTTCCACAGTTGCCGGCGAAAGTTGCCTACTTCGAGTTACCGTCGTGAGAAGCGCCAGTGGTTAAGAAACTTGAAGCTTCGCCGCCAGATAGCGTTCAAGAGCAAGTAGTTGCGCGAGTGGCGAGTACCGATCCGTACTTGTTGGTGCCGCGGGTAGTGGTAGAGAGTGCTCACTGGAGTTCCACCATTTTGTGGTCTTGAGCTGCGGTCAGAGTTGTGTGTTGTGTGTCCGCTGTCACGCCGCTGTGAAATTCAGTTCTATCCGAGGTGTGATCGCGGTGTACTCGCGCCCCCCGAGTCGATCTTTTTCGATTATTGTGCGTTCTCAAGTCGATCCTATTTTTGAATGTTGAGCGTGTAAAATCAGTGAGTTTGAAATACTGCTCGTGTCCTGGTGTGGTTATGTCCGATTTTGCCCGAATCTAAATATTGTTTATGTGTGCCAGTTTCTCTTTCTTAGAGATAAAGTGATAAAGGATGTAGTGTCATTTAATCAAGCACGGTCATGCTCTATACTTTCGGCAGCTGATAGCTCGTTCTTTTGGTTTACTGTCCGTTCTGTCGAATTTTTTTCGTTTTTATTTTATCATCTTGTGTGTTTGTGTTCTTTTATTTGTTGACAAATAATGCCTCTCTTTGGAAGGAGGGATCCTTCCAAAAGGAAAAAGGAGGGAAAGGACGACAAAACTGATAAGATGCCATCTGTCGAGGATAAATACGTTCTGAAAGAACTGCTTGGAACGTAAGTTACTTTTACCAACTATAAAACACCGTTTTCTTACTTTATTATCATCGTCTGTCATTCTCTTTGCAACTAAACTTCGTATTTTCTTGCTGTTGGATCTCCATAATTTTTACAACATTTCATAATTTATGTCAAGTTTTAATGGGACATTTTAGTACATTCTGAAGTTTTTCACCAATCATTATTTTCATTTTTTTTTTTTTTTTTTTTTTTTTTTTTTTTTATTATTATTATTATTATTATTATTATTTATTATTATTATTATTATTATTTACGCTGGACATTTCGCCTCAGTACTTTTGACCGACCGTCAACACAGGCGCTGTGTTTTCAGTCAAATGTAGAATTTCAAGCTTGTCTCAGACAGCCCTTCGATCGAAATACGGACGTCTAGTAACTTGTTGAAACCGCAGTACCCCCCACCCCCGTCCCCAACCCACTCCCCTGGGACACCCTTTACTTTCAAGTTTTTGTACGAAAATCGTTTTCCAGCACAGACCCTTTGCATAGGAATGACGTATTTTCTGCGCCTTTTGAACAATGAACATGGTCTATGTGGGTCATTTCCTGGTTTTCTCACAAACGAAATGTAGAGTAGCTGTATCACTCTAGTAAATGCGGACCTTATGTTGTGTACATCTACCAAAAAAATGTCCTGATCCCTACCCTATACGTGCTCGGCATTGCCAAATATGGTCCGTTACATGTGGGCTGTTCTTTAAATATTAATTTTTATTAATTTTTTTTTTATTTATGTATTTTTTTTTCTCACAATAAGTCGAAATTAAGAAGAGTTTGGAAGAAAAGAGCTTCGTTCAATTTCTGGCGAACTTAACCATTTACTATTTGTATACGGTGAATGTATTGCGGCTTTATTAAGTAGATATTTTTTTTTTATAGGCTGGTGCCTTCCTGCAGAGGCGTAGCCGCGTAGAGCGTGCATTCTGGCAACGTTGCATTTAATCCATTTGAACACTCGCAAAAGATCGAATTTGAGGCTGCTCACCACGCACCGCACTCAAAACAATCGGATAAAAATCAGCGTTGCCATACCATTTTCAATCTTTTTTTTTTTTTTTTAAATAAAATCAATACAATAAATTTTCATCTTTTATTTGTTGAAATTCATTCGATTAGTGCCGCCAAACAAGGTGTATATCCTGAGACGGGCCTATGCTATTTCGATCTTATTTTTATTACTGTTCTTTGTAACTATAAGTGAATAAATAAATCGATAAATGAATTAACTGGTGTAGTGGTAGAGCTGGGATGCCATCTTACGAACTTCCCTCATCGTCACAAAACAATCACGTGAAATCTGGCAACGTCGCTTTTTGTCCATTTAAACCCGTGTAAACTATCGATTGGAGAGAGTGCGTTTGCACCTCCATTAAATCGACCTTTTTCATGCGTTTAAATCGGCCTAATATAGTGTTGTCAGATTGCACGTGACGCCCGCGCCATGGGCGGATACAGGAATTTGTCTTTCTCTCGACTCCCTGGCCAATGGGGCTCTTGCAAACTTTTGCTATAAGCAAATTAATAGTCCAATCTAATGTAAAGACCAGCGGAAATCACGAAAATCACACTAAGAAAGTCTAAAATGCAGTAATAAACTCACATAACTGCTACAACGGCAAGATTGTAATGGCGGTTCAACGCAGGTATCATGGGTTCATGGGGGATTCCTGTCTATTATGTCACTTTATCTACACGGAAAAAAAAGTACGGTGAAAATAACCACACGGATACCTGATTTTGGCACCTGCTAGATGTTATGGTAATGTTAACCAGAAGTATACTATGTTTTGACTAGGTACTAGGTGATGTTACCTGATTGCAAGTCGAATTTACTCAAAGTATCGGTAAATGTACCATACTTCTGATCAAGTTTACCATAACATCTAGCAGGTGCCAGAATCAGGTATCCGTATGGTTATTTTCACTAATCTTTTTTTCCGTGTAAGGAAACACAAAGATATGTCTCAATTTAGATAGGAATCTCCCATTGTACAAACGTTTCTCCGCCATTGAGCCCGATTCTGAGAGTGAATTTTGTGATTTTTTAGTGTTCTTATTGTCATTTTTACTGGTTTTTATGCAAGAATCAACTCTTCAATCCCCTACAGCAAAAGTTTGCAAGAGCTCCATTGAACACATGCGTTGGAAAAGGATAGCAGAGCAGAGGGGGCCATCACGTGACTTTAGCCCCTAACTCCGTCCTTTCGTAACACGCACGTTCAAATGGGAGGAGAGAGAGAAAGACAAATCCCTGTATCCACGCATGCGTGACGCCACTGTTGCAAACTTTAAAAAGTTTGCTTTGCAAAGTGACGAAAAAATTAGAGAAGCTAGCGCCTGAGGTGTACTATGACTTTCAGAAGAAAGTACCCAGGTCGAAATCTTTGCTTCTTCAAATATCGGTGAGCTTTGAGCAATTTTGCGACTTTCAAGAGTTCAAGGACTAAGTAGAATGCCCATGCCTGAGGTGTACTATGACTTTCAGAAGAAAGTACCCTGGTCGAAATCTTTACTTCTTCAAATATCGGTGAGCTTTGAGCAATTTTGTGACTTTCAAGAGTTCAAGGACTAAGTAGAATGCCCATGTCTGAGGTGTACTATGACTTTCAGAAGAAAGTACCCTGGTCGAAATCTTTACTTCTTCAAATATCGGTGAGCTTTGAGCAATTTTGTGACTTTCAAGAGTTCAAGGACTAAGTAGAATGCCCATGCCTGAGGTGTACTATGACTTTCAGAAGAAAGTACCCTGGTCAACTTACTTCTTCAAGTATCGGTGAGCTTTGAGCAATTTTGTGACTTTCAAGAGTTCAAGGACTAAGTAGAATGCCCATTTTAGTTGACGTCTTGAAAAATCGCAAATTCTATCAAAAACAACGGATAAATTAAACAGTATAAAAATTTCGATCAGGATACTTTCTTTTGAAAGCCATAGTACTTTCGTGCCCTCACCCCTCACCCCCTCCCCTGCATCTCTGTGGACCCATTAGATCGTGGGAGGGGTGATCAAAGTTACCTAACCATCCCTTTGCCATGAGCCGTCTCACAATCAGACTCTCATACAGTTTCAGCTGAGGCAACGAAACCTTGTTGCGTCTTGTATTTATGAGGGAAAATCCTGCATCGAAGTCTTTATTTTGTCAGAGAAATCAGCAAAATGGCATCCGCTGATACCCATTGACTTTCTTTGAAAAATCATTGATGAGCAGTGATTTTTACTGAGACTTGAGAGGAAGTAGATACGAAACGATATCCTTTTAAGATAATTGATTCAAGATGAAAGTCGCGGGGATCGATTATCCGCTTGATGGCGCCACTTGTTGAATTTCCTAAACTTTAGTTATAGTTTTGGGTTATTTTTTATTTGAATGGGATAACGATGTGCTAATAAGAGGAATATCTTATCTTGCTAGGTGATCTTCAATTTCTTCGGAATTTTTCAAATCATCAGCTGTCAAAATTGGTTGATAACTAAAGTCGTAATTTCGAGAACGGTTTTCGTAATCATTTCAATGGGCACGACCGCACGAGTGAAATGTGCTTTTCCTCATTCGCACTCACTGAAGAGATACCCGAAAACCGAAATCTGTTCTCAAAATTAAATTACGACTTAATTTCTCATCCATTTTTGACAGTGAATCCATACAAAAATCCATACAAAATTTAAGAACACCGTGACGCTCTGCTAATTAGCATAACCATCTGTTTATCTCATTTAAATAGACGGTGAGACGGTGTTTCAGTGATGACGTTTTTTAGCGTGGAATTTTGTCAATCGTTTTAAACTATCTCTCTCACTTGCTATCTCATGCACTCTCATCGCAAAAATCGCAGACAGAAATATTTTTTGTGTAATTTTCGGCGGTAATGAATTTATCTGGTCATTTTAATGTGATGTTGATTGTAAAATGTTTAAATGTCATAAAAAAGGCTTTGTATACTGATTTCGACTTACAAAAGAAAAGACTTTAGAGTGCAGAGTGCAGAGGGACAGTGAGAAGGATAGTTTGGAGACGGAAGTCAGAGAGTTACTTGTAGTGCCATCTAGCGGGTTGAAGGATCCCAATTTTTGCCTGGAATCACCTTAACCTTCAACCTTCTTGGGGGGGGGGGAGCACGGACAAATAGAGACCCAACGCAAAGCTTGCGATAGGTCTTCAATTTTCCAGCTCTTGCGTTCCAGCTCAGCTCATTTTTTGTTGCGCATTGGACATAGTTTAGGTTGTCCTCATGCATGAACTAAATTGGTGTTTTTTGTTTTTTTTTTTTTGTTTTTTTTTTTGTTTTTTGTTTTTGTTTTTTTTTTTGTTTTTTGTTTTTTTTTTGTTTTGTTTTTTTTTTGGTTTTTTTTTGTTTTGTTTTGTTTTTTTTTTTTTTTTATACAGAATAACGTTCCCCGATTCATTATTTCAAAATTTTATGCCGCAATTCACTCAGTTGAAATTTTAACTTGAAAGCAAAAGCTCAGGTAGATTTCGATTGCAGCTATGTTCAACTGTAAGCGACTATTTTAATAAGACGTTGTTTTGTTAAGTCCCCGAACAAAAATAAACCCATATTACTTGTCTCTTTCTCACGATGAGCATATATAGCGTGTGCCGGCTCTCTGTTTGTCTCTGTGGAAAGGGGGGGGGGGGGCTGAAAAAGTTGCTTCTTCCAAAAGTTCGTGGAAAACACTAATGTTCGTGATAGAGGATATAGGATATAGGGCCAAGCTTTTTAACAGGAGACAGTGGCGCACCGCGAGAGATTTCACTATCTCTATTCTGTCTCCCTTAAAACACGCATGTTGGATAAGGATAGAAGAGAGATCAAAACCTCCTCCTTTTACCCCTTTCCAACTTGCACGTTCAAAGGGGGAAATAAAAGAGAGAGAAGAGATCCTTACCCACTGGCTCCGCTCCTGCATTCAATTTCGAAATTTCGCTACGTTTAACTTTAACCTTAACCATATGAGCAACCATGCTCCTGCAGTCCACTGCGGTCACGTGACCCTCATTCAACGCACCTGGTACAGACCTAAATTTCCTCTGAGCTCGAATCTGTTCGCTGCACAACTTTTTCAACTCCAAAGCTTGATATATTATATCATGTTCCATTTTGTACCTAACGAGGCAATTATGCGAGGAAAATTGTTTATCACTCATCATTTCCGTCTTCTGCATTATACATCTAAACTGACCGACGCTTCTGGCCATTTTCTGATCAGGCCAGGTAGCCTTTTCTGAATACTAATATTTTCAACTTAAGATCAATCTTGACCCTTTAAGGACCCGGTTAGTTCAAGAGAACACCACACCTACGTTTCTAAAGGGAAGGTATAGCTAAATGTTCGTACTCGGTGGAGTTGGAATTGCCTATACGATAAATTGAAGGCGCCCGACTAGACCTTTTCTATTGTGGTGTTTTCATTTATATTTGCGTTCGTCCGAAATGAGGGCTAAAACAAAATGAAAGAGATGAAAGAGACTCGAGGAGAAAAACGAGTTAACTCGGGCTTGGTCCATAAGGGGTTAAATATACGTAGTTGAACGCACTTAAAGTTTACATGATTTGAAGTCAAAAGAAGCAAAATTTAAACAAACCGTCTGCAACCACCTCTTTTTTGTTGTTTGTTTTTTATTATTTGTAAGGAACCAACTAAGGGGGGGGCTTAGGGGGATAACATGAAAATATCAACTTTCCTATTATTGGGACACTCTGAAGTCCTTGACCACAATACATAGCCCGAAGCGCCACTGTGCGACGTGCATGGAGCGAAACAATAATCTCTGTTCGTCTCTGTGAAAAGAAGAGCTGGCTCTAATTCTAATCCGCTGGGGTCGAGTATAGTCGAGTGCGAGTTAGTATGTAGACTGCGACAATGTGACACACGGTAGATCGAATTGAAGAATTTTCTGGACATCATCTTCTGCAAAATGATCAAAGATTATGAAATAAAAAACGACAAGATAGCTGAAAAATTAGCATAACTATACATTCCGCTGTTTAAATTGAGTCAGGTTGCGGACAGATCTTGCGAGGAAATAATCAACGTTTCAACATTTCTGAAAGAAAAAATCACGGAAAACTTTTGTTTGTCCGGAAAAATCCATGCTTCAATCCACTGGGTGACGGCGCGATGACTCGACCTTCGGTTTAGTCATTTACTTAGCCGTCAAGTTATGCAACCAGCAACCTAATAAACTTGTTACCGAATAACCTGCAAGTTTGGTTGCACCTCGCTCTCGCGACGCGATACTGCGCGCGCACGCATAAGACCGTGCGTGCGTGCGTGCGTGCAACGCCGCGCGGCACACCGCAGTCTGAAGGTCGTTTTAAATATTGAATCAAAATTAATTGTTAGCAGCATCCTGCGTTTGGCACCGCGTTCACCCTAGTACAGCCCTCCCGAAAAAATATTCTGAATTATTATTTTCAAACGAATAGTCTCTCCCTCTCGTCATAAACAAATACTTTTGCGCGGAAATGGTCATAATGGGTTTGCTACAAACTTTTGGTTAAGATGTGGTCCATCCTGAATCCTGATGTAAAAAAAAAAAAAAAAAAAAAAAAAAAAAAAATAATTGAATTATATGCGACAGTAAGACGTACTTTTAAACGAAAATTAATTGTTTTTAAAGCAAAAATAATTGTTTTTAAATTAAAAATAACTTTATACATTTAAATTGAAAATAATTGTTTTTAAATTGAAAATTCGGTATTTTTATCTAGAGACAAGTTTTTTTTAATCTAACAAAACTTAGTCTCAATTTTAAAATACGTCTAATTGTCATATAATTCAAAAATATTTATTTTTAAATCTAAAACATTTTTCTCTGTTTGTGAAAGTAATATTGGGGGCATTATATTGTCCCAGCAGTGTCTCACAAACTCGAAAAATACGTTTAAACAGAATTTGAAGATGCCTGTCGTATTGCGATTCACAATATTGGAGGTTCCATATATTTTGTCAGCTATACTTTAACTCTACGCGATGACTCACTTTTCCCTGCATAGAGAAAGCTGCAGTTGTAAGGAACACCTCCAGTGAGGTTCGCTTTACAACAGTCATCTTGAATAGTTGAATCGCATTTATTGAGTTTGCGAGGGAATAATAATGGAACTTCATAATGTTCGCAACGTCGTTTTTAACAGAGAGAGAGTTTTCAAACAAACCCATCCGTCAGACAGTGAGCAAAAATGATTGCTTTTTTTTTTTTTTTTTTGTTTTTTTATCAATTAGCTGAAGAATTATACCTGTAAACTTGGGCGTCCATTTGCCGAAACCCAATAGGACCAATGTGGTGAAAATATATAACCAGAGTTCTCTAAAACTGACTTGAAAAATTACGTTTTCAGAGTGTTTATACAAGTATTCTTGATTTTGAACAAAACAATTGCTTCGCTAGAGTCTAGAAACTTTTTTTTTTTTAACAATATTATTTTACCATGGGAAGTAGGCGTTTTTCTAAAGATAAACACATTCTACGAATTAAAAACACAAAAAAAGAAAATGACTTTGACGGTGCCCCAGAAGAGCAGAGGAGACGTTTTGAGAGCCCTGCGCCTTGTCAGCGATTAAAAGCCCACCAAAATGACAGGTCTGCTCGTAAGTCTGCTTTCCCATTTAAA
This sequence comes from Trialeurodes vaporariorum, assembly GCA_011764245.1. Lineage (NCBI taxonomy): Eukaryota > Metazoa > Arthropoda > Insecta > Hemiptera > Aleyrodidae > Trialeurodes > Trialeurodes vaporariorum. The sequence continues at coordinate 12,365,875 of VMOF01000024.1, read as the reverse complement.
ATTACATTGGTGGTGCCCCGGAAGAGCAGAGGAGACGTTTTGAGAGCCCTGCGCCTTGTCAGCGATTAAAAGCCCACCAAAATGACAGGTCTGCTCGTAAGTCTGTTTTCCCATTTAAAATTACATTGGTGGTGCCCCGGAAGAGCAGAGGAGACGTTTTGAGAGCCCTGCGCCTTGTCAGCGATAAAAAGCCCACCAAAATGACGGGTCTGCTCGTAAGTCTATTTTCCCATTTAAAATTACATTGGTGGTGCCCCGGAAGAGCAGAGGAGACGTTTTGAGAGCCCTGCGCCTTGTCAGCGATAAAAAGCCCACCAAAATGACGGGTCTGCTCGTAAGTCTGTTTTCCCATTTAAAATTACAGTGGTGGTGCCCCGGGAGAGCAGAGGAGACTTTTGAGAGCCCTGCGCCTTGTCAGCGATTAAAAGCCCACCAAAATGACATTTCTGCTCGTAAGCCTGTTTTCCCATTTAAAATTACATTGGCGGTGCCCCGGAAGAGCAAAGGGGCGCGCGGACGTTTCAAAAGCCCTGCGCTTCGCGAGTGTTTAAAAGCCCACCAAAAAGAGAGGTCTGCTCGTAAGGCTGTTTTCCTATTTAAAATAACAGTGACGCTGCGACGGCGCGGCCGCTGTACCACTCTTCAAAAGTGCAATTTGTTGATGGTGCAACTGACCCGTAATCTTTGTAAATTTGATCCTTTTTTTTGGTTATTTATTTATTTATTTCCTTACTTTTTCATTTCATTCGTTTCTTTCATTTGTTGCATCTTCACTGCAGAGTTCCTTGAAAGCACTCTAAAATAATTAATCAAAGCTCCGTTAACCTTTCTGATGTCTCGACGACATGGCTCTCCCCCCCCCCCCCCCCCCCCCCCCAACCAATATCCTTCCTCAAGGCAGTTTTCGTTGCAACGTAAGGCTTAAAACACGCAAGTGAGTCATGCTGAAGACATAAAAGATGACGGTTCAATACTTAATTTTTAATGTTATGCAATCTTCTACGAAAACGAATTCTGATTTTGAGTGCAACAAGTGTCTCCTCTCACTCTTAATTAATGTGCATCCACCGACACAGAGAGACTTCTTTCTTTAATCCAAGGTGTATTTCGTTTGTGTCATAAAGAAGCTGCACAGTGAAATATTGACTAAGGTGAAATTCCTTTAACCCAAGGAAAATGTCCGCTGCTACAAGTACAAGATTCCTTGTTGTGACCGAGATTCTCCTTCATGCAATCAGAACTTTACTTTGCGCAAGGAAAATTGTCACAAGTAAACATGTTTCCTTGTTTTTAAAGAAGTGATTTCTCTCAGTGGACTCTCCCTCACACCGCCCTAATATTTTCCCTTTTTTCTCCTTATTTTTTTTCCTTTTTTTTCTATTTGCCACGCATAAGTATCGCATGCAGACTGCAGTCTGATATATGTTTGCTATCTTCTCTTATTTTGCTTCTCGGAGAAGGGAGAAGCTAAAATTTTCACCGACTTGAGTAAAGATTACTTATCAGAGTATTTTCGTGCATTTCAGTCATATATTGATTTGAACAAACTGTGTAATCTTTTCTCAACCGGTGGACTCAAAACGGCAGTTCTGTTCCGAGATGACTGGGTCTGAACTCTGAGATCGTCAAATCTTGTCACTTCTGGCTCTGCCGGGATTCGAACCTGAGACCTCCATAGTAAGTTAGTGGCCAGTGAATGGAAAAATGCATTATTGCCACACAGCACGGGCTGCCATTATGTTTCCCTTCAAGGAGGAACTACATCACTGACCTGCTCTAAAAAGTGTTCAGGAGAGAACTTTTCAATGGTGGACGAATTTCGTACTTAAACTTAAACTGAACAAAATTATACCTAGCTTATATCCAATGTGCATTATCTATTTATTTTCTGGTGGCATGCCTATCTCATGCCCGTCATAATATGACGCCGGCCGTGAAAAGATGTAGAACTTTTCATTTAAAAACGTTGAAATAGGTCCTACAGCCAAACCCTCTAAAAGCATTCCCACTCCATTATTGGACAAAGTTGCGTACTCTTCTTTTTATGACCCAATTTATCGAGTGGATAACCATTAACAGCCTCTCATCAACTCGCAGCTGTAACTTCCATTCCAAAATGCGGAATCACTTAAATGCTCATCGAACCATTTGCACAGAATTAATTTGCCAACAGTAAAATGTCCTCTCAATCCTTCAGATCCGCCCGCTCCTTTCTTCCGCTCCCCCTCTTCTCTTCAGCCGAGTTTACCACCCCCGCTCACCGACAAAATATACTCCTTCAAATACTTCGCTATCTTCCCTTTTAAATGGAGGCGCAGCAAACATAAACATTTCTCACCTTTAGCGCCCAAGCGGCTGAGGAGCCTTCGAGACAACCAATTAAATTTCGCTCATCTCTCTCTCTCTCTCTCTCTCCCCCCTCTCTCTCTCTCTTTCTCTCCCTCTCTCTCTCTCTTCCTTTCTCCATCTTTCTCTCTCCTTTTTCCACCTTCACGCTCTTGCAAAAGCTTTTAAACGGGTTTCAGATTAGTGAACTCAGGTTCTTAGGATAGATTTGTTTATTCCAACTGGAGAGAAATTTCTCTCTCCCCTCTATCCTGTCTCTCTCTCCCCCTCCTCACAGCCCTCTGACTTCTCAATAATTTTCGCTTCGCTTACCCTTGGAAAGAGGATTTTCTCCCGCGCTTTTGAGGAGAGTGGGTGGGTTAAGCGGAACCGTTGTTTCATTCACCTACTCACTACTGTCGCGCGGCGTGGTGCGCGCCCACCACACGCAAAGAGAAGAACTAAAGGGATAGCGGGAGAAAGGGTATGCGTATGTCTGTAATACAAAGGGTGTGAAAGAAACATTAACCCTTTATGGGCCAAGCCCGAGTATACTCGTTTTACTACTTTAGTCTATTTCACATTGTTTCGGGCTTCACTCCGGATAAAGGCGATTTTTGATGACAGCACTTACAAGATAAGGTTTATTCGGGCGCCTTCAATGTATCGTATATGCAATTCCAACTCCCCCGAGTACGAACAGTTAACTACCTTCCGTACATAAACGGAGGAGTGGCGTTCTATTGAACTAACCTGGCCTAGGGTTAAGGTAGTATCAAGAATCCTAGTTAAGAGCATACCTATTGTATGAGCCTGATTTCCGACTCCGTCAACATTTTCGAGCAGAGTATAATCGCTTTTCTGTATTTCCTTCGCAACTTGTGAATTTTAGATGTAACATAGAATTTAGAGTATCAGAAGTACCTATATGTTGGAAAATTGTTAGAAAATTGAGTGAAAGGCTGTGAGCTATCATGAAGACGAAATTAGCGTGGAATATAAGCGGCTATGCTTTTAAACTCTTTTAATCTTCAGCTTTGCAAACGCTCAAACTTTATATGCAAATTTTCCACTTTCTTTCCCTTTTTTGCTGTTGTTATATACTTCCAGTATCCTTCTTTACCCGTAGTCATTTTATGTAGAGAGTTAAGACAAGAGAGTAGTCAACCTCTGATTGGTTAACAAGTTATAGGCTTTATGGGCGCCGCCATTGGATGCGTTTTAGCACATTGGTTTACAAACCGTTGTTTACATCAAACGAAGGGGTCCTACGGTATTTTACGGATAAAAGAGGTAATTGTAGATTAACTTGTTAGTTTTAATCAGTTAGGCACCTCAAGAATGTCCATAATTCCCAAAAGAATCTTTAAAAGCGTAAATAGATGTCGATCAACGAAAACAGTGACAGACTACACGTACACCGTGAGAAACTCTGCGGCACTGTAATCTTTGCAGTGGACCAAAACACAACCAGCGATTGTAGATTTTGAGGTTATGCTTCGTCTTGGTATAAAATATACATGCACGCATACTCTTATGGGAGTGTAGTAGAGAACCACCACTAATTTAATTGAAACCTGGTGTTCAGCTATCAGACCTCTTAAAAACAGTTCAGAAGTATAGGTAATCTTAATTCCCATTATTGCTATTTGAATCTATGGATGCAACTTTAAACCAAACTAATTTAAATTTAATAACTTCCTCAAGGAGGCAAAAACAGCTCAGTAAGTATAGGTAATCTTAATTCCCATTATTGCTATTTGAATCTATGGATGCAACTTTAAACCAAACTAATTTAAATTTAATAACTTCCTCAAGGAGGCAAAAACAGCTCAGTAAGTATAGGTAATCTTAATTCCCATTATTGCTATTTGAATCTATGGATGCAACTTTAAACCAAACTAATTTAAATTTAATAACTTCCTCAAGGAGGCAAAAACAGCTCAGTAAGTATAGGTAATCTTAATTCCCATTATTGCAATTTGAATCTATGGATGCAACTTTAAACCAAACTAATTTAAATTTAATAACTTCCTCAAGGAGGCAAAAACAGCTCAGTAAGTATAGGTAATCTTAATTCCCATTATTGCAATTTGAATCTATGGATGCAACTTTAAACCAAACTAATTTAAATTTAATAACTTCCTCAAGGAGGCAAAAACAGCTCAGTAAGTATAGGTAATCTTAATTCCCATTATTGCAATTTGAATCTATGGATGCAACTTTAAACCAAACTAATTTAAATTTAATAACTTCCTCAAGGAGGCAAAAACAGCTCAGTAAGTATAGGTAATCTTAATTCCCATTATTGCAATTTGAATCTATGGATGCAACTTTAAACCAAACTAATTTAAATTTAATAACTTCCTCAAGGAGGCAAAAACAGCTCAGTAAGTATAGGTAATCTTAATTCCCATTATTGCTATTTGAATCTATGGATGCAACTTTAAACCAAACTAATTTAAATTTAATAACTTCCTCAAGGAGGCAAAAACAGCTCAGTAAGTATAGGTAATCTTAATTCCCATTATTGCAATTTGAATCTATGGATGCAACTTTAAACCAAACTAATTTAAATTTAATAACTTCCTCAAGGAGGCAAAAACAGCTCAGTAAGTATAGGTAATCTTAATTCCCATTATTGCAATTTGAATCTATGGATGCAACTTTAAACCAAACTAATTTAAATTTAATAACTTCCTCAAGGAGGCAAAAACAGCTCAGTAAGTATAGGTAATCTTAATTCCCATTATTGCAATTTGAATCTATGGATGCAACTTTAAACCAAACTAATTTAAATTTAATAACTTCCTCAAGGAGGCAAAAACAGTTCAGTAAGTATAGGTAATCTTAATTCCCATTATTGCAATTTGAATCTATGGATGCAACTTTAAACCAAACTAATTTAAATTTAATAACTTCCTCAAAGAGGCACTGGTGGTGGGAGACTATCTCCACCCCCCACCTCTTCCTGGAGAAAGTAATTTTATATTAAATTTTAATTTAATTAACCCTTTCATGCACGCATTTTGGGATTTGAGTTTTTTTGAGATTTATTCAGACCGTTCGAAAGAGGACACTTTTTTAAGAACTTTGATGGGTCACACAACTTTTTGAAAAATGCCCTTTTAAATTACATTGAATCACATGTTTCATAAATGGTACACACGTGTACCACTATCCAAGAAAGGGTCAAATAATGTTGTTGAGCCCTAGTAAAAATGTTCCGTGTACTTTGTTCCAATTTTCCATGTGGACATGGAAATCACTGTGATTTCCGTGTAAATTCACACGGAAATCAACCTAATTTACATGGAAATCAAGGCGATTTCCATGTCCACATGGAAAATTGGAACAAAGTTCATGGAACATTTATACCAGGGAGCATTTTGATCGTTCTCCCAGGCTCTAAATAACTTTACACGCTGTTTGAAAAGATTTAAGAACTGGAAAGTTGGGTCTAATTTCCGTGATTTCCAATTTTACTCTCAACTCCCCAAATAAAAGTACAATATGATGACCCTATAAAGATCAACCTGATGTGATTTTGGACGGATGTTGAGACGAAACGAAACAGTAGCCATCAACGCCATTGGTTCCTAATGAGTCACGTGACAAAACAAAGTTGAAACAAAGCTTTACGTATAAAACACGTATGTGCTAATAACAAATATATGAATACACAAATCAAATAAAAACTAATAATCAGAGTCGGCATTGACTAGAGCATGAATGTTAAAAGTCTCTGGTGTCTTCTGACGTGAAAAATGAAAATTCTCTTTGTAATGGGCCTCTCGCAAACTTTTGCTATAAGCAAAAAAATAGTCCAATCTTATGTAGAAACCAGCAAAAATCACAAAAATCACACGAAGAACTAGTCTAAAATTCAGCAAAAAACTCACATAACTGCTATAACGGCAAGATGGGAATGGTGGTTCGACGCAGGTATCATGGGAGAATCCTATGTCTATTCTGTCACTTTCTCTACGGGAACACAAAAATATGTCTCAATTTAGATAGGAATTTCCCATGATACCCTGCGTCTCTCCACCATTATGCCCGATTCTGATTGTGAGAGTGAATTACGTGATTTTTTAGTGTACTCATCATCATTTGTACAGGTTTTTATGTTGCTCTTGCATCCCCTCTAGCAAAAGTTCGCAAGAGTCCCATTAATTCAAATTGCCTCTGCAGGTGGTGAAAGGTTCCGAACTTCGCAAAGTGAACATGAACCAAAATAAACCAGAAGGGGGAGGCGACTAATAAATCAGACGGTCGTTGCCACTGTGCGATGGACTTTGTCGCGTTGGTTTTATAGTCTTATGCAGTGGCGTCGCGTGCAATTTGGCAACAATGTACTCTATCCATTTAAACTCATGTAAAAGATCGAATTCAGGGGGTTCACAGTGCACAAGGAAAATTCGATATATTTAATGAGTTTAAATGGAGCAGTTGCATCGTTGCCAGATGGCACGCGACGCCACTGGTCTTATGGATTTGAGTAGGATTGAATAATTATCCCTTGTCACCTGTTCTCGAAGCCTATCATCATTTAACCTGCTTTTCCACCCCCGTCCTGTCCCGTTCCGTCCCGGTATCATTCAGTCTTTACTCTTTTGTTTTTAGAGGCGCAGTTAAACTGTAATTACCAGGCAACGGTAATATGTGTGCGTGTTGCGCGGTCCTATTGTTACCGAAATATAATGAATCATCAAAATGATGCCTGTTTTGATTCAATTGAATCGCGTGTGTTTGAGTTGCCTTTGTGTATACTCTGTATATCAGTCAGTGGCAGCCATCGAGCTATCACACATTTATCTGATGTAAGAGAGACAGACTATCTATTGAGAAGCAGCCCGGCAAAGAATATACTATTTTAGTGACGAGCGGGAAATTTGAAATCCAGGAATCTGATTGGCTTGGATTATGCTTTCATTAAACGAGGCACCGCGACATCTGCTGCTGGTTGATTTTGAATTTCCCGCCTCTCACCAGTGTTGCCAGATTGGAGTGAAAAAGCCGTACGTTCTAAATTGATATAATGGGGACGATACGGCTTTTTTCCCTCGATCTGGCAACACTGCTTCTCACTAAAACATCCTATTCAACGTCTTGTACAGACTTACGTATTTAGTAAAGTCTTCGTGATTGCACTCACGTTTTGGACACAAGCCCCTGGCAAATCAACAAAGTGGTTTGCAGCTCTTTGTAACATAATTATTCGCTAAATTAACCTATCATTTTGTTAAATTAACAACTCAAATGCTTAATCAGCAATTCATTTTGTTAACTTAACAACTCACTTTGCCAAACCAGCAAATAATTTAGTAAAAAATATCAATTTTCATATTGAAATAACAAATCAGCAAGTAAAATCAGCAATTTGTTTTGCCGATTTAACAAGCTGAATGGAGCTGTTGCAAACTTTTGCTACAGGCTTATTAATAGTTGATAATGGGGTAATACCCTGTAAAAATAACGATTAGCGCACTAAAAAATCACGAAATTTACTCCTAAACTCACAAAATGCTTTTAAACGCGAGACCGTAATGGCGGCCGGGGCCGCGGTTTTCATTGGGGTTCCCTATCTTCAATCAGCGCCATCTACACGAGGTGTTCTCGCAACACCACACAAGAAGAAGAAGAAGCAAACAATTGCCATAAGAAAACCGCGGCCTCGGCCGCCATTACGGTCTCGCGTTTAAAAGAATTTTGTGAGTTTAGGAGTGGATTTCGTGATTTTTTAGTGCGCTAATCGTTATTTTTACAGGGTATAACCCTGTATTCAACTAATAATAAGCCTGTAGCAAAAGTTTGCAACAGCTCCATTGTTAGATCAACTAATTGGGTTATTATGTTGCGTACTCTTTTTATTATATTTAAAGTTTCTAATTGTCTATTTTGTTAAAAGAACACAACTATATGTTGTTGATGTAACAACTATTTTTGTAAACTCAACAAATAAATTGTTAACTTAAACAAAAAAGCATTTGTTGATTTAGCAGCTTTCTATTTTTGTTAAATCAACAAATTTTGACATGTTGATTGAACAATTGATTTTTCTCATTGTATATTAACACTAGTACGTTTCTGAAGTGGAAATCGAATTTTTACGTCCGGAAAAATAAATTGTTTCGACCACAGTGTCCATTTAAACCCATTAAAAATATCGAACTATTGCGGGTGTTCGGTGAGCACCTTCGCATTCGACCTTTTACAAGGGACACAGCACATCGTTGCCAAATTGCACGCTACGCCACTGGTTTCGACCCAGAGTGCGCTAGCATGCACGCGCGTCAGAATATAGAGAATCAAAAAGCAAAGAGCAAGCAGCAGACGGGCCCTTTCACAATCACACAAACTAGACCCGTTTACTCGCAAGTCTCGAGCCAGTACGGAATACGGATTGATCTCTTCGCTCCCGATTTATGAGTAAAAAGTGCGTATCCGCACTGGACTCACGCTCGCATTTGTTGGTTTAATTGCGACGACTCACGGTAGGAAACAAATAGCGATTCCGCAGTCATAAATAGATTTTTCGAAATGGGGCTCTTGCAAACTTTTGTTGTAAGCAAATAAATAGTCCAATCTGATGTAAAGACCAGCGGAAATCACGAAAATCTCACGAAGAAAGTCTGAAATTCAGTAATAAACTCACATAACTGCTATAACGACAAAATCGTATAATGACGGCTCGACGCATGTATCATGGGAGATTGATTCCTGTGTCTGTTTTGTCACTTTCTTTACGAAAACACAGAGTTATGTCTCAATTTAGATAGGAATCTCCAATGAAATCTGCGTCTATCCGCCACTAAGCCCGAATTTGAGAGTGAATTTCGTGGTTTTTCAGTGTACTCATTGTCATTATTACAGCGTTCTATGCAAGACTCAACTCTTCAATCCCCTATAGCAAAAGTTAGCAAGAGCCCCGTTTGACGGGCCGTCAAATTGCACAGTTTTTTGACAACGTTTTAACCAACGGAACTTGCATAACGGCTGGCTCACCTGCCGTTTTGTGGTGGATCTCGGCTTATCGATGCCAATTTGAAGATCCTACTTTCAACGTGTACCAAGGCCTTTACACGCTTCAGCGTCTCAACAGTTTTTCCTTGATCCCATGAAATTAATACGGTACGGGGTGCAGATATGACCATTAAAGAGTGGAAGGCTCATTTGACATCACCGCGAACCATACGCACGCTTATTCCTTTTTAATCTGCGACCGCGAGCTGATGCGGTGCGGCGCATGCGCAGCGCGTGGGAATGAAATGAATTGGTCTGTGAAAGTAAGGATGCGACGCACAATGGATCGTATATTTTGACATTTTTCAGACATCATTTTATGAACGAAAATCAAGGGAAGGAACGACTTAAGTGAAAAGCTAACTATAAATAACCCTTTATGGGCCAAGCTCGAGTATACTCGTTTTACTCTTTTCGTTCCTTTCCCATTGTTTCAGTATTCATATTCCGGATAAAGGCGATTCTCGATGAAAACACAAGATGAGGTTTCGTTCGGGTGCCTTCAATGTATCGTATAGGCAATTCCAACTCCCCCGAGTACGAACAGTTAACTACCTTCCGTTCATACAGGGTCTTCAAAAAGTCCGAGTACACCCCTGTAACTTTTGAACGGCTGATTTTTAAGGAACCAAATTTTGCAGGTGATCGAATAAGGCCATGATGCACTTTTGGGTCTTGTTGAAATTTTCGGGGCCCCCGGGAGGGGGGCGCTAGGGGGGGTGGCCCCTCTGAAAATCGAATATTTCAAATGGCGACCCCCATTTTTTATTACACAACTAAAAAGTGCCTAAAATTCTAAGACTTTTGGCACAAACCGCAGATCGATATCGTTATTCGTTTTCGATATATCGAAGTTTAAAGTTCGATTCAGACCAATTTTCAAAAAATCGTAACTCCCATTTAAAAAGTCGGAATTTAAGGAATTAGGAGTCGAAAATACTCTAAAAAGCAAGTCCTTTTCAGAAAAAAATACGGTTTTGATATTAGTCTAGTCTTAGAGCCCCCCAAAATTATTTAAAAAAATGACCCCTCAGGGGGGCTATCTCAAAAATTCCGAGCCACGACCCCTATCGAGTGATACATCGCTTGAAAGGACGCACAAAACTGAGCATTTTGGCGCAAACCGCAGGTCGATATCGTTTTTGGTTTTCGATATATCGAATAACAAAGTTGGATTTTTACCCATTGGCAAATTTCGATATATCGAAAACCAAAAACGATATCGACCTGCGGTTTGCGCCAAAATGCTCAGTTTTGTGCGTCCTTTCAAGCGATGTATCACTCGATAGGGGTCGTGGCTCGGAATTTTTGAGATAGCCCCCCTGAGGGGTCATTTTTTTAAATAATTTTGGGGGGCTCTAAGACTAGACTAATATCAAAACCGTATTTTTTTCTGAAAAGGACTTGCTTTTTAGAGTATTTTCGACTCCTAATTCCTTAAATTCCGACTTTTTAAATGGGAGTTACGATTTTTTGAAAATTGTTCTGAATCGAACTTTAAACTTCGATATATCAAAAACGAATAACGATATCGATCTGCGGTTTGTGCCAAAAGTCTTAGAATTTTATGCACTTTTTAGTTGTGTAATAAAAAATGGGGGTCGCCATTTGAAATATTCGATTTTCAGAGGGGCCACCCCCCTAGCGCCCCCCTCCCGGAGGCCCCGAAAATTTCAACAAGACCCAAAAGTGCATCATGGCCATATTCGATCACCTGCAAAATTTGGTTCCTTAAAAATCAGCCGTTCAAAAGTTACAATGGTGTACTCGGACTTTTTGAAGACCCTGTATATATAAACGGATAAGAGTGGCGTTCTTTTGAACTAACATTGAACTAGCATTTAGGCAACGTTGTACTATGCCCATTTAAACCCATGTAAAAGGTCGAATGCGAAGGTGTTCACCGAACACCCAATAGTTCGATATTTTTCATGAGTTTAAATGGAATGTCATATCGCGCGCTATACGCCACTGGGTTTGATTCACTGTGCGGCGCGGCGGGCGTCCAGCTATACCATCATGTGGATCGATCGTTAGTTGCAAGCCGGCAGTTGACCGTCGAGACGCGACGGTGGGATAGATTGGACTTTCCGCAACCATAAATCCAAAGCTCTTGAAACTTTTAAAACTTGTTTTTTTAACTTTTTAACTTAAAATGAACACTTCTTGACCTTTGGAGGATTTTCATTAACCTTTGTATTTCGGCGCAGAAAAAAAAAAAAAACAAGCAGGGAAAATTCCAACACGCAGGTGTTGGAAAAGCGTGCCACTAAAGTCTGAACAGCTTTAATGCTTTTGCTAGCAATGATAATAATTAGACAGCATTCAACATGGAGCTGATCTCGAGAAAATTGAGTCCAAAGTTGAAGAGCTAGCATTTAAACAAAAAACTTGGAATTACTTACGTTTTGATTTCATTCAACTACCGTGTTGTGTTTTTGCATTTCAACACCGGAAAAGTGGAATTTACTATGTAGGAAAGGTTCTTAATTTTTAGCGTTTAAAGTGACTTGGTTCCTTTCTTCTTTTTTTTTTTGGCATAATCACGAAAAACGAAACTCTAAGAGAAACCAAACGGCAGAGTTGGTTTACACTGTTGATTATTTTAAAATCCGTTAATCCGGACTTAAGTCCGTTCCCAATTCTATAAAAGGAACCAGTGGCGGCTCGTGCAATGTGGCAACAGTGGAATCCCTCCATTTAAACCTATGTAAAACAATCGATCTTCAGGAGGTGCAATGCACCCCCAAGATATCGATACTTTTGCATAGGTTTAAATGGTAAAAAAGCATGGTTGCCAAATCGCACGAGCCGCCACTGAAAGGAACCAAGTCGGAGTTGGTTCCTTACGTGACTCGGGTTAAGGTTTAACCTAATCAGCCAAAGGAACCAAGTTCTCATTTTATTTCATCATATGGACAATGACATCAATAAGGCTAACCAGCTCACTTTTACCTGGAATTTTGACGGGAATAGTTGTTATTACAGAAGAAGCACTTGTTGCTTCGAGATTCAGTATTGCTAGCTCTATCAATCAATAACTCAATTTTATCAAAAATGTCACTCGGTTCTTTTGTGACAAGTGCTGTCCAATTGAGCTTGTTTGGTGAGAAATTATGAAAAAAATAAATTTAGATCAGATGTATCTATAAGGAGATGAGTCAAAGGCGTTGTTTTTTTGTGTTTGTTTTTTTGTTTTTTGTTTTCAAAACTTTGGAGGGCTCTAGCTCAGAAGAGAAACAATTGCAGCACATACTCATGTAGGAAAATAAAGTCTTATATATATGTATGTTGACCCCAAAAATACACTCCATAAGTTTGGCACTCAAGTTTTGAAACACCCTGTTCTTGATATTTTGCTTCCCCCCCCCCGCCCCTTCACAAAAGACAACATCTTGACCATGCACATTTTTAAAATCACAGTTGACTGTAGAGATATTTTCTCTCCCCCCCCCCCCCTTAACGAAAAAGGGGAGAATGGGTCACCTATCTCTGATGTTCGTCGTGCGCGTGCACAGATTGTTCGGCTTTACGACTGCAATTTTGGCTTTCTTTATAATGCGTTTTTTGGGTTTATTAGTGGATTTTATGACTATTTGATGCCGCCAATGTAATTTTCAGACAATTTTACATCAGAATCAAAACTCTATAGCACTGTAGCAAAAGTTTGCAACAAACCCATTGAAAGCTGAAAGAGAAAATTATTTGATAAGGCTCGATCTTTTTTACCCACATAAACTATAGACAATAGATATTTCTAAATCCCTCCACCTTTTAAACGGCTTGTTCAGGGATCAAACATGAGGTTGCGTTCTTTTGAAGTCAAAAAGTGTCATATTCGGAAAAGCCGTGATTCTAAATAATAAACAGTTTTTTTTATCTTTTTTTCCGTTTTAGGTGCTGTCAGCACTTGTTGCGATTGTCACGATGTAGATACGTAATATGCATAAATGGAACACTTGCGAATTCATGAAACAATAATCCTTCAATATACAGAACTAACCATTTCAAGTGCCCTTTACACATCAAGCATTCTAGGGGTATAGATTAGTAGGTGTGGAGGTTTAAGAGGTTTGTGGATTTTAATTCCCCCTCTCTCCATTTATTTTCTTGAAAAGTATCGAAAGTTTACAGTTAAAACTATGCCATTATTCACTATAACGCATTGTCATATTATTTCTTTTTTTTTCTGTTGCCGTCGGTCGATATCATTTTTCGTGTTGGAAAAGCAAAGTTCCATATGGACCTATAGTTTCCAAAATTTGAAGAAGCTTCCAGTGAAAAATTTTGTACACGCAACGAACTTTTAGGATAGGTAATAAGTTATTCCAGAGTCAATTCCATAGCCGCAGCGAGGAAGCTGTCCAGGGGGAAGACACGTGACAGCCCCTCTCACTTTTTAGAGCAATTAATGCGACTTTTACCCCTCTGGCTCCCTGTGTTCTGGATTTTAAACACCTATTTTTCAACAAAACGCCAAAAATGTCCTCAAAAATCCCTTGATTCCATCGACGCTCATTGAGGGGCTTTCAATTTGCCGATCCCCCAGAATTTCAAATGTTTCGATGCAAAGACCTGTTTAGTGTGACGTCATGAAAAAAATTGGTTCCAAACAAAGGCTCCGTCTCACTCGCTCTCGTGGGTTTTCCCATACGAAACACAGTCCAAATTTTCAAATACAAGTGCTAGTAAACAACACGTTCTTTACAGTTGTGTTTATCACACCATTGGGTTCCACGTCCTTATAAAAATTTCCGATTGTTTCAAAAAATTTTCCGATTGGATATATATTCCCGCGCTTTATTTCCCATAGAAATAATCGAAATTCCATAGAGACAATCAGAATTCGTGTAGATTCAAGCGCGCTGACTACAGCAACGATAGGTCTCATGATTGAAATAAGGCGAAATCATCTATGGTTCTATTCTTACAGTTTTAACAGCCACTTTTTTCTCAGTGATAAAATATGAGCCCGCTATCACAAACTTTTTGAAACATCGCGCATCGATGCACAATCACAGTTATCAGTTTCTTAAGAGCACAAAATTCTAGGATATAGGCTCATCAGCACCATCACGGCATGTGTTGTACCTCGAACAATAGCTTCGATACGGAGAGAAGTTAGAATGATTGAGTGTCATGCCGGTGATACTACCATAAGAGACCGTGAGTAAGACAAGGACAAAACGTAGAACGTCTTTCGGTATAACTGTGATTGTAAATTCGCTTGTGATCTTTTAGGAATTATGTTACAGTGAAAAGATACTTTAAGGCAAGTGGAATCTAATGGTGCAATAAAATTTGAGAAAACTGTTGGTTAACTAGCATGAATTTGCGTTCGAAAATTTGGATCTGGTAAATCCACGAGAGTGAGCGAGATAGAGCATTTGTTTGGAACTAATTCTGATCGTGACGTCATCACTAAACAGGTCTACATAGGTAGCGTTCTAGAATTCAACCATTTACTGCATCCGTGCAAAAAAGATTACATTACCCTGTGATACTGTATATCTATGTACATTGGAAAGTGCTGCTATTCATAATCTTTTCTGCATCGAGACAATAAAGGGATGAATTCTAGAACGGTACCTTAAGGATATGAATGAGCCTCTCTCTTTTCTATACCCCTCCCGCTCTTCATCAATACCTCGTCGCTTCTTATCGATGTACCCTCGTCAAACAGATGTTGACACATTTACGACCGCTTAATGCACCGTGAAGAAATCTTGTGACCGGTGGAGCCCAAAGGCGAGGGGCAAAGAGGGTTCCTGCGGGAGATGTTTCCACCCCCCTCCTGCCTTTGAATTTTGACTCATAGGTTGGCACAAATGACTTAGGTTGCTGGACCTGTATGGAATTCTCGTTTGAAGGAATTCGACTTTGACGCTTAATAACTTATTGAAATTAACAGGAATACCAAAACTTTTACAATTTTAAGAAAATAGACGCCGAGACCTCCTGGATTGCAGCAATAAATTAACGATTAATGAAACCAGTTTTAAGAAAACACGTTTTTAATTTTTCAAACCTTTCCCGCCAAGGTTTTGCCATAAGCAAGGCATTGGACTTATATATTAGATATGAAAATGAAAACAAGAAGCGCACCGTATATATACGGCACGCTTAAAAAAAAAACTTTAGTTGGAATAGCAAAAATAATGCTCTAAAGTCGGAACACACTGTGTATACATCGCTAAAATTGCATTTTCTTAAATGATAATTTTGCAAAGTGTACCTATCTGCTGTCTTAGAATTATTTATTGCTAAACTATAAGCTTTATTTGTTGCTGAATTAACAAATTTTTTTTGCTTCATTAGCATTTTTTTAATATAATAAACTAGCAATATATTTTGCTGATCAGCAAATGTAAACTGCTAAACTAGCAAAAAAGAGAGGAAAAGGAGAAAGAAAGAGAGAGAGAGAGATGAGAGCGTGAGAGAGAGAGAGAGAGAGAGAGAGAGAGAGAGAGAGAGAGAGAGAGAGAGAGAGAGAGAGAGAGAGAGAGAGAGAGAGAGAGAGAGAGAGAGAGAGAGAGAGAGAGAGAGAGAGAGAGAGAGAGAGAGAGAGAGAGAGAAAGAGAGAGAGAGAGAGAGAGAGACAGACAGAGAAAGAGGAAAGAGAGAAAAAGGAGACTGAAAAAGCAAAAACATAAAATAATAACAACTTTGGAAAAAAAAACAGTTTAAAACTAAATTCAATGCCTTGAGTGAATGAAAAAGTTAGGGGGCGAACCCCCAAACCCCCTCTTTTTAGTAGATGCCCTCAGATCTCCAGATCTCCAGAAATCCTATACCTACCCTTTTTCTTGGGGCTTCAAATTTAAAATTGCGTAGGACCTCAAGAGATGTAAATCCACCCCTGCCTTTGCACTCTTCACCCTTTTAAGGCAGTAAAAATCAAGTAGTTTTTCCACACGCTCGTTTGTTTGATTAAATAGATTCTACGCAAAACCATCGATAGTGAAATATTTCATCTCCTCTTGCACTCTGTTATCACGGTCGTCAGCTTTGATTCAAGGAGCTCGGTAAATTCTCAAGTATAAATAGGTTATTCAACATTCAGTACTCTGTATACTCTTTAATTAGTAAAATACTTAGTTCCCTTTATCAGCCCGAAATTTGCATATTTACAAGAGAGGAATTACTCAATACAAGGAACAATCCATTATATACGCTTTAACGAGGTAGTAAAATCTAATCACCTCATCCCATTCACGCTGCGCAGATTTCTCGACCAAGTCTCTGAAACAAGATTTTTTTATTTTTCATTTTTTCATTTTTTTTTTTTTATTTTTATTATTAATAATCGCAGCCATTTAAAAGGCGGGGAAGAGAACTGATTTAATTTCGGAGAGCGGGAAGGAGAAAATTCCTCCTTCCACTCTCCCTTATTCTCGCTACTCGCGGGATTTTAGGGACAGGGTGCGAGAAAGTGTATTTACGTACCTATATTAAAAACAATTTAATTTAAGAGCAGCTGAAAATCGTGGGGTGAAAATTAGCCGGTGAAGAGGTAAAAGTGCGGGGGTTCCGATCGTGGGAGGGTTGTTAAAATGCTCGGCCTTGCAAGAGAGAGCCTCCGGTTCTCGTGGTCTGTGCGTGAGAAGGCTGCGGGTCTGCCAGATCGCGTCATCGTCAAATCGAGAAATTGAGATAAAAATATCGAGAAAATTTGCCGCAAATAAATGAGTCTTTTTTGAAATTTTGCTGCAGCAAGGTTTGTTAAATGACGTAACAATATCTTGTAGTTATGCATATTTTCTTAAGTTTTGTTCTCTCAAGATTTGGATGCCTTATATGCGCGGCAAATTGAAAATGACCGTCTCTGCTTATTACGCGAACAATCAATATATGTGAGACATAAACTAAGCATTTTTGTTAAATTTGCGAACTTTTTGTAAATTTTTAGGATTATCCTTCAATAGGTTAATTGAAGACCAAGCCGATAGAAGAGCGTGCCGATGGTTCTCAGCATAGGCGGATCCCACAATCTGGCAACTGCGCATTCTTCCCATTTAAATGTATGATAAACAATCGATGTTTGAGGGGGCTTCAGCCCGGTGACCAATCGATTATTTATCATGCAATCAAATGGAAAGCATACACTGTAGCCAAATTGCTAGATCCGCTAATGGTTCTCAGAGGGGGGAGGTTGCAATGGGGCTCTTGCAAACTTTTGCTACAGGGAACTGAAGAGTTGGTTCTTGCATAAAAACCTGTCAAAATGACGATAAGTACACTAAAAAATCACGAAATACACTCTCAGAATCGGGCTTAGTGGCGGTTCGACGTAGGTACCATGGGAAATTCCATCTAAATTGAGACATGTCTCTGTGTTTCCGTAGAGAAAGTGACATAATAGACAGGAATCTCCCATGATACCTGCGTCGAACCGCCATTACCATCTTGCCGTTATAGCAGTTATGTGAGTTTATTACTGAATTTTAGACTTTCTTAATGTGCATGATTTTCGTGATTTTTGCGGGTTTATACATAAGATTGAACTATTTATTTGCTTGTAGCAAAAGTTTGCAAGAGCCCCATTATGCCGCCCTCCGCAAATTGCCGCCCCTCGAAATTATGAATTTGATTCCTTTTTTTTTTTTTTGTTTTTTTGTTTTTTGTTTTGTTTTTTGTTGCTTACTTACATTGATTTTGCCACCTTCGGTGGTAAATTTTGGACTTTGATAATCTGTTTTTTTTTCTTTTTTCTTTCTTTCTTTTTTGCTTATTCACCCTGATTTTTCCGCCTAGGACAAAGGTACCTGGTACCCGCTCATGTAAGTACGCTCCTGGCTCCTGAAGTTTGTAAGCACTTATTTACTTCACTGAGAGAAATCACTTCTTTGAAAACAAGGAAACACGTTTTCTTGTGACAGTAATGACAGTGTTTTCCTTGCGTGAAGTAAAGTTCTGTTGCATGAAGGAGAATCACTGTCACAACAGGGAAAATTTTACTTGTAACAGCAGACATTTTCCATGGGTTAAAGGAATTCCCTCTTAGTCAATATTCCACTGTGTAGTTTCTTTAACACAAACGAAATACACCTTGGATTAAAAAAAATAATTCTCTCACAATCAGTGATGTTACAACCTGTCTGCATTCATATATACATAGAAAAAAATCAGCGTAAGCTGGCAATTTGGTCATGTGACACAGACTTGTACCTTGTACTGTTCTAATCATAAAAGTCTAAAGCCTTATCGTTGGGGGCAACAAAACGCCTGTTTTCGTCCGGCACGCACCTGTAAAGATATTACATATTATAGTACGCGCTCTGGCTCGCTCATTCTCATTATGCCGCTAATTAGATCAATAGGAATGGGCCATTAAATTTTTAGCGGTTATTTCATCTTTTGCCATCTAATTTTCACCTGCACAGGTGTTTTATTGGGTCCCAGTCCTCTGTTTTCAAACGCATCAGTATTCTTCGCCGCAGAATCAATAAAATAAGTTCTTTATTGTTACGAAGCAAATATCCATTGTTACATTTTCGACGATTGAAACGTTCATTAGAATTCATGGCTCTTAATCCACATCAGTGGCGGCTCGTTCGATTTGGCAACCATGCAATTTTTACATTTAAACTTAGGTAAAAGAATCGATTCCTGAGGAGGCTGAAAGCTTCCTTGAGAATCGATTGTTTTGCATTGGTTTAAATGGTAGGAGGACACTGCTGCCGAATTTCACAAGCCACCTTTGATCCGCAGAGACTGCATCCGCGATTATAGAAATTGTAGAAAGCATTTATTAGCATCAGTTCTGCATCTGACGAGATGAAAAGTAAAATTTGACTATTCGGAATAAATGGTCTGATGAAAAATGGACAGCATTTATAGCTATACTTTTATATGGTCCTTTAAAACCGAATAGAGAGTGGATTGGAGGATCGAACTCATATATTAAAAAAATGTTCATTTAGGTACTCTCCACCAAAACAGTTAGAAGTTTCAACTAAACTGTTTAGAGTTCCCCGCAACATCAGGGCTGCCGTGTTGCGTTACGTATAATCAATGCTATTTTTCAATTCACCGATGATTCCACCGGTTGAGAAAAGATTACACGGTTCAATTCAGTGCATGACTATAATAAACTAAAATAATCGCATCTGAAATCTTTTCTAAACCGGTGGAGTCGTCGATGACTTTAAAAAACTTGCGGATATTTTATTTAATCAACGGAGTTTCCACCGATTAAGGAAAGATTACAGATCAGAGTATTTTCGTGCATTACAGTCATACATTGAACTGAACTGTGTAATATTTTCTGAGCCGGTGGAATCATCGGTGAATAGAAAAATAGCATTGATTATACGCAAAACGGCAGCCCTGCGCAAAATATCTCACGAAACTACCTTTACTAAAATCCGAATTCCGTACAACTGATTTGAATTTCATCAAACTGTTTTTTAAACTTATACAAAAGCCTTGTTGGAAAAGTTTCTTGTTATTTTAGTGATAGATGCATGGTAATAATATCCACTATCCCATGCGTAAACAAAGATCTCTATGCAACATGAAAACACACGGAAAAAAAAACTACGGTGAAATTAACCATACGATAGCTGATTTTGGCACCTGCTAGATGTTATGGCAATGTTAACCAAAATATACTATGTTTTGACTAGGGACTAGGTGATGTTACCTGTTGCATGTCGAATTTACTCAAAGTATCGGTAAATGTACCATACTTCTGGTCAAGTTTACCATAACATCTAGCAGGTGCCAAAATCAGCTATCGTATGGTTAATTTCACTAATCTTTTTTTTCCGTGCACTCTTAAGGCCAATTGAATCATTCGCTGAACGAAAATCACGGCCAGTAACATTCAAAAGTTCGAAGAAGCGACCGGAGAAGAAACACGAACGACAATTCCTTTTTCACTTTCCAAAGTCTGGGAAAAGTGAAAAAAGACATTTCCTATAGCACCGAGTCTCGGACGTCCGCGTAGCATTGAAGCAAGATGGTCGGATTTTACGCAGGTTATTTATTGAAGTAAAGGGGGGGAAACAAAGTGGTTTTCCTGGACAATAATTCGACAACCCTGCGTTGAAGTGAATTTAAGTTAATGACTTTGGACGCGGTGGAAACAGGGACCGATCCCATAAGATACTCCTACTCGTCCTTCCCTCTCAATTTACAAGAGGAGAAACGGGGAGACTAGTGTTGAAAAGGGGGGGGGGGGGGGGTTCAGAGGTTCAGGGGTTCGGTGGATGAGAGAGGGTAGGTGGGAGCGGGGGAGAGAGAGAAAT
>VMOF01000024.1:12291932-12344772 GCA_011764245.1 Trialeurodes vaporariorum | reverse complement strand
TCTAAAACAATAAAAATTAGTAAAATTAACACTGATGGATGGTGAATATCGAGGACTAATTATGTCGTTTTTGATGCTTACTTTTACCTATGGGAAACATACGACACAAAGCCGTTTATCTGGCAACATTGATTAGACTGTTCAGTGTTGCCAGATTGGGGTGAAAAAGCCGTACGTTTTACATTGATTTAAATGGGGACGATGCGGCTTTTTACCCTCGATCTGGCAACACTGAGACTGCCACTCTGGATTTTATAGCTCATGGGGAGGGAGCTGACAGCTCTAACATAAAGAAAGATAAAGGGCTGACCGAAAAGATGAGTGAGCTTTGTGTATGAGAGTGTGAGTGTGTTTGACGGTGTGTTAGGTTTAGGTCTCGGTAGAGCGTCGTGTGAATGGATGAGAGTCACTATGGGGCCGACCAGTTTTTTGCCCCAACTTGACTTACGATCAGTTTTGCGACTTCTAGATGATGCCACCAGGATTGATTAGCTCCAAATAGTAAGCGGTCACGCTGTTTAGAGTTAAAGTCAATAGTTTTTAGCTAAAATTGATGAATTTATGCAAAAAGCACTCATTTGAGGATCGTCGGGCGTCTGTACTTGCGAGCAGAGCTTCCGTTTTGCGTATAATTAATGCCATTTTTCGATTCTCCGATGATTCTACCGGTTCAGGAAAGATGAGTTTTTTCATATCTTTTGCAGTTGAGGCTCATTTACTTATGCTTCAACTCATGACTCTTAAACATGGGCAAAAATGTGATGTCACCAAAATCCCCCTTGTGACCCCTCTATCTATCCAGCTTGGTGAATGCAGTCGATCGCCCTCAAGGATTTCCATATCTTTTGTAGCTGAGGGTCTTCCACTCATGCATGTCAACTCATGACTCTTAAACATGGGCAAAAAGGTGATGTCACCAAAACCCTCCTTGTGACCCCTCTATCTATTCAGCTTGGCGAATGCAGTCGATCGCCCTCAAGGGTTCTCATATCTTTTGCAGCTGAGGCTCTTCCACTCATGCATGTCAACTCATGACTCTTAAACATGGGAAAAAAGGCGATGTCACACCCCCCCCCCCCCATTGTGACTCCTCTATCGATTCAGCTTGGGGAACGGAGTCGATCGCCATCAAGGGTTTTCAAATGAAGATTATATAATTTAGTTCACTTTATAACTGTAATGCACGAAAATACTCGCATCTGTAAACTTTTCTCAACCGGTGGAGTCGCCGATGACTTTCAGAAACTTCCGGAGATTTTAATTAATTAACGGCGTTTTCACCGATTTAGAAAAGCTTACTGATCAGAGTATTTTCGTGCATTACAGTCATACATTCAATTGAACTGTGTAATCTTTTCTCAACAAACGGGAATAATCAGTGAATTGAAAAATACCATTAATTATACGCAAAACGGCAGCTCTGCTTGCGAGTATACTTCCGAAAGATTCCCTGATTTTCTCAAGCTTAAACACCCAAAATTAAAGTATCGGGATATCGGGAACAAGAAAACGCACATGAGCCCCAAGGCCCCCACGAAGTGCAAGATTTGGGAGTGCTGCATGGGATTCGGCGTATACGCAGGGAAAGGATAAGGGGGCTGAATTCCCCCCCCCCTCCTCCAACGACCTCCAATTTTTGGTGGTGCGTGCGTGCGGTGGAGGTGAAGGAGGGAATAGTTTTCAGTCAAACGCTTATCAGTGCAAGTCAAGAAAACCTACCAAGAAAAATCCTGCGCAGGCCACTGCAGATGGATATCGTCTCATTCGCACTCACAATGCTTTTGGCGAAATTTACTTTTAATATTTTGGCTTAAATTCTGGACCAATTTTGTTCATTTTGGGCTCAAAAACCCCCAAGAAATCACGCAAAACCCAAATGACTTGGATTTTGCGGTTTTTCTTTGTTTTCAATTTAAAATACCAAAACCGCGATTTAAAAAAAAAAAAAAAATGATATGACTAGTAACGTTGGTATATCTTTCGAGTTGAAATCTGGAAAAGTTTTGAATGGAATCACCTTAATTCGCTCATAACTCGTAAACTGGATACATTTTTCTAGCTCTTGCCAGACGTTAATATATTCTAGCCTGATAAAATAAAGCTAAAGAATCATATTCTTCAATTTCGGGGGTGGGGGGAGTGGGAGGGGCGGAGGTACGTGGTTCGTGTAAATCAGCTCCTATATGAATCGTGCGTCATCCTTTGGAGAGAAAATGCGATAGGAAATTCTCTCTGCTGCGACGGTATACTATAAAACAAATATCCCATCAATGATTAAAATATCCCTGGACTAGGTAATGAGCCCATATCTCAAAAAGTTCAGATCCTTGCCGAGAAATTAGAGGCGCACTTAAGCAACTTTGAACCATAGAAATTCGCGTTGTATGTATGATGTTTGGTCGGCGAAATTCTGTTTCCGAGCCAACTCTTTGCTTCAGGAGTGTGTTTGAAACTGATATGTACGTCAGGGCTGCCGTTTTGCGTATAATCAATGCTATTTTTCTATTCACCGATGATTCCACCGGTTGAGAAAAGATTACACAGTTCAGTTCAGTGTATGACTGTAATGCACGAAAATACTCTGATCTGTAATCTTTCCTTAATCGGTGGAAACTCCGTTGATTAATTAAAATATCCGCAAGTTTTTTAAAGTCATCGACGGCTCCACCGGTTGAGAAAAGATTACAGATGCGAGTATTTTAGTATATTACAGTCATGCATTGAACTGAAATGTGTAGTCTTTTCTCAACCGGTGGAATCATCGGTGAATTGAAAAATAGCATTGATTATACGCAAAACGGCAGCCCTGATGTACGTATCCACCGCTCCAATGCTTCCATGAACCTGGTAATTTTATTCCTCGGATTCGCTTGAAACATCGACGTACTGACACAGTGTTGCCTAGTCGAAGGGATAAAAAGTAAGTAATGCGCTTCTTATTTCTAAAAAAAAAAAAAATATGTAAAAAAGCAGTGACGATTCGAGGTCACTCGAACTGAGGCGTAGCATGCATTTGGCAACGTTGTATTTTTTCCATTTAAACTCATGAAAAAATGTCGAATGCAAAGGTGTTCACCGAACACCCAATACTTCGATCTTTTTCGTGGGTTTAAATGGACAAAGTACAGCGTTGCCAAATTGCACGCTACACCACTGCACTCGAACATCACCCTCGGTTTTCCTATTTGAAGCTATACAAGAGTATCGATGTTTCGATGGTTCCATTGAACTATTGTTTGAACTCCACAAGGTTCGATCTTTTACCATGGTTTTAAATGGAGGAGACGTTGATACATCGCAAACTCACATATCCCAAAGTTGGCAACATTGCATCGACATACCGACTTATTCGCTCGCGTCCCCCAAGATGATGACTGGTTCTTTCCATCTGTCATCCCGAGCACTGACGCAACTAGGATCTCTTCCATCTCTCTCGTTTCCCATTTGAATGGATAAATAGGAAAAGGACAGAAAGAGGGGGTTTTATCCCCTTGTCCATCCTTGTCTAACAAACGTTTCTTAATGGAGAAAAGAGAGAGATGAAGAAACTCTCGGAGCGCTTCTGATCCCGAGGGATTTCTCCTCGAGTTTCGCGCCATGTCAAAAGCTTTGTTTCTTAGAAATTGAAGACTCTATATTCGCATTCTTCACCCCCCCCCCCTCACATACCTTTCTCTCTTTCTCTTTCTCCTTCTTCTTCTTCTTCTTCTTCTTCCTTAGTTCAGGTGCATTTTGTGCATCTCCGATCTCGCAACTTTTCTTAGCAAATTTCTTCTAGTTAATCCCTAATCCGAGGTGATTCGTCAGGTTTATTTTTTCTCCTCCTTCGAAATCCTCTTCGTTATAATATAATAGAAAGCTTTCTCCGCTGAAAGTTTCAGTGACATTTTATCGTCGTGTGCGTATGCGTGACTTATTGTCTGCAGCGAGTAGTAACTTAATATATCCTCCATCCGAGAACATATTTGACAGATTGTTGGAAGCGGATAATCTGTTGATTAAGTTCTTCGCTTTATTATTGTGCTTGGCTCGATCACACCTTCCCTGTCTCCACCTGCTGAAAGATTTCTATTGGCAAAGTTCGGCAGTATATTGATTTTGATACCTGTTACTTGTTCATTCGTGAAATCTAGTTTAATCCGGTATGATCCCGTTTAAAGTCGATTACTCGGACCGTCATAGGGATAGACTCCTAGAGAATCGATTGTTTTTTATTTGGTTTTATGGGGGAAAACCCCTGTTGCCAAGTAGCACAATTAATTCCCTGGAAAAAATGTTCCATGACCAATTTTACATGGAAATCGATTTCCAATTAGTATTTTGCCATGGAAACTACTTACATCGATTTCCATTGAAAACACTCTGATTTCCATGGGAATATGCGTAGTTTCCATGGAAATTGCTTAAACTCCCATGTAAAATTGGTCATGGAACATTTTTACCAGTGTTATTGTCGATGAACGGTTGCTAAATGTTGCTTTTGATAATATTCAAAATAATTATTGAAGGTATTATACTTTCGAAATAATTAACCAAGAACCTTTATTCTGAGGGGGGGGGGGTGGACCTTCAATTTAAACCATGATGAAACCCTTATCTATGTCCATTGCCAAACGGCAGGCGGCTGTTGGGTGTTATTCCGACAAGTTTTGACCAAAAAGCTAGGAAAAGGGCCGCATCGAAATACGTTACAAGCTGCGAGCTCGATCTTTATTTGTCTCTATGATTCTCGCAAATGAGCGCACCTATTGTTTCACGCAGGCTTCTTCCCAGTGTTGCTAGATTTGGTAAAAAAAAATATATATATACTTTCCCCACTCGATTTAATGTTATATTTGCATTCGTGGATCAAATATGGCAACACTGCTTCTTCTGATCATTTCCTCGGTTAAGACACAGTATCATACCTACCTACCTAACCTTACATTAACTGGTGAGCTTTGTTCTCTGTGATTCATTAAAGACCATGTGGCTCATAAGTTTGTGTTTGTTAAGCTACAGATGTGGTGCTGGCCTTAAAGAAGACGATTCGCCAGATGCAAAGCCATTATAGAAGAAGACTGGCCCCTAGCGGCGAGATTTGAAGCCGATTACTGTCATAGGCTGGACTTCCCCGCTCGGGGGTATATGAACCAAATTAACATTGCGGCTTATGGAGCCGAGACATAAAACTGTTTGAAAAGAATGCTAATTACTATTAGTTTTCAAAAGTACAAGCAGCTTGTGTCAAAGTTGAAATCGACGAACTTAAACGATGGTTTCGGTCAATTTGTCCGCTAGATATTTACGATAGAAAGTACAGCAGAGAGGTTGTGGCATAGAATACTCTAATTAGAACGAAAACTCCCATAAGAGTCAATGGAAACAAGATTTGGAATTTACTGGCACACACTGGCAACTGTGCCTACTCACTTCTCAAGATGGCGGACATGCTTTTTCAGGCTATACAACCAATCACAACTCAGCCAGTTGCCGAAGATCTACCGGATATTGCTGAAGATGCTCACTTTCGAACATGGCGGCCCGAAGTAAAGAATGTTTCAAAATGAATTAGAGTTTCCGTTCTGATTAGAGTATTCTGTGGTTATGGGTGCTAAAGTAAACAATGACCGACCCGTTAATTTCGATTTTTAAAGCGAACTAACGCCTTATTTTGATCCACATTTTTGGTTTTAATGTATACTAATACTTTACTGCACAGCATATTATGTGAGACGCGACACTGTTATTCCCAATAATAGTTGAATAAAATAGGTTTGAAGAGCGAGGGTCCATAAGAGCTAATGTTAAATTGGTTCATATGCCCCTGCGCGGGGAAGTGCCCTGAACATCAACCCGTGCCATGACCGGATTCACTTTTCCCCCGTGCAAAGATATAGCAGAGGCCAGTTTACTTCTATAAGTCTTTGGCTAGATGCCTCCGAGAAAATTTGTGACGAGTCTGATGTGGCAGCAGGGCCTTTTCCCATGTTCAGCCGAGCCTCGCTGATATCGGCACCCCCGGGGAACATATAGCGTGGGCCCATCCACGAGACAGCCTCTCCCCCCCCCTTCACATAAATAGCACCGGTGTGTACTAACTTGCCTTTGTACTCTTGTTTGTTCCTTGTTAGTTAACCGGGGCTCCTGTGTTCTTGGTGCCACAGTCTTATGATTTATATTCGTGTTGTCCGTTGCTGCTTGGCGTTAGGCGGATGTTCGCACAACTGGTAAATCGCCCAGGTTACATCGTATCGAGCCCGGCAAGTCGCAGCTTTTTAGTCATTCAAAATTCATTATATGCGCTAGAGAAGCTTGGTATAGGGGATGCCAAGTGTCTAATTTTCTCAACGCGCAGGGCGGTGCTGTGATGCACCAATAGAGCAGAGCTCTTGCAAGGTTTTGCTTAGGCAATTGGCCTATCAATTCTGATGTGAAATGCTGCGAAAATAACGATGAGACCATTTATAAAGTCCAAAATTCACTCCCAGCGGAGAAAGCTAAACTCAAAGTTCAGATGGACCACCCATGTATGTTTGCCTTATGTATAAGTTTTATTAAAGTTGAGCATTGTATCACTTAGTAGCACTTGTTGTTAATGAATATTTTGGTTGTATTAGCCAAAGTGCTAGAAGTGTTATAAAAAAAACCTTGGTGATTAGTTTACTCACATTTTTATTAATATGTTTCAGTCGAAGCTTTTCGGCATTGACGCCATTGTAATGAACATTATGTTAAGTTCTTTGATACTTTGCTAGTCCTGATGATGGCGTCCATGCCGAAAAGCTTCGACTGAAATATATTAATAAAAATGTGAGAAAACTAATCACCAAGGTTTTTTTTTTATAACACTCCTAGCACTTTGGCTAATTCAACCAAAATATTCATGTAAGTTTTGCACCCCAAACAAAAGAACAGGGCATGAAACTTAGCCACCATGACACATGACCAAAAATACTTTTTTAATAAATGTGGTCACCCAGTCTAACCACTACGACGCAAAGGGTTAAAGGCCGCTATCAACATTCCCTTTAATTTAACATTTTATGAGAAAAAGACCAAAGAAAACTGGGAATATTTTCAAATGGAAATTTACTCATCTGGAAATATTCCCGGCCGTTAAAATACTACATGTCTCCGATAGTCAGATGACGTTCAAACTTTTTGACCACACTGTATATTTAAAAAAAATTGAGGACAATATTCACAGAGTTGCAGAAAAATGAAATGAAGCCTTCGTCGACCACGAATGCATATAAATTCTGAATCCTTTCTAAATAATATAATATCTAAATCATTGCTTTATCTCGAAACTTGAAAGGAGACTGAGCAAGTGAGCACGTTTCGTTGGATAGGAATTGTTTTACTTAAGAAAATCACCGCCGAACTCTCGCTCAAAAAAAAAAATAAAAAAATAAAAACAAAAAAACAAAACAAAACGACCGAGCAAGCACTTATATGTGTCAAGTATTCTGATAAACACATTCTACAGACCATATGCTCTGAGATATCTCATTCAATATTGTGTCCTCGCAGTGTATTGCATTAATTTGCCGCATACATTTCCACGCTGCCTTGCCCTCGGTATTTTTATTTATTTTTATTTATTTTTTATTTTTTGCTTTTCTCCTTCTCTCCCCTCCTCTTCTCTCTCCATTTGACTGGATAGTACCAATAATTACTTACGCTCAATTATATTCGAAGAATTGCGTCAGTTAATGGAGTAGTCATCTTTTAAAGTCGTTTGAAAGCCGCCAAAACTTTTCGGGAGTGCCTTAAGATGAGTTTTTTTTTTTTTTTTTTTTTTTTTTTTTCTTTTTTGAATCGTTCTTATCTGAACAACATGGTTTGTTCTCACCGCCTAAGACTCCTCCCCGCCCCTCTCCCATCATCCACCCAGACTTTCTTAATGATCGCACGCCTAATTATTTGCTAAATTTAGAATATTTTATGATCCTAAACCAATTTAAACTTCTTTCTGGATAAAAGTGGCAGTTGCGAAGCTTAGAATAATTGCGGTAACGGTGAATGTGGTTTGTTTAAATACATTGAAAATATCGAACTATCGAGTGGTTGGTGGAACAACCCCTACTTTTGCTAACCCAGCGAGGTCCCGGGTTCGAATATCGGCCGAGATGACAAGATTTTACGATCTCATTATCAGATCTAGTTATCCCGGAAGAGCATGGATGTAATCACTCTTCTGTATTTCATCCTTCCTTCTCCTTCTCTATTCTTTTTCGTATGTTGGGCCCTACACTGAAAAAAAAAAAAAAAAATGCTGATTCAACATTTAAAATGTTAAAAAAGTGTCCAACATGTTCTTAATGCTGATTTTACATTATGAAAATGCTGACTTTATTAACCGCATGGACGCAGTTAAATGAGTATTTTTAAATGTTGAATCAGCATTTTCATAATGTTAAATCAGCACTATCGTAATGTTAAATCAGCATTATTAGAACATGTCGGACACTTTTTTAACATTTTAAATGTTAAATCAGCATTTTTTTTTCAAAGTACATAGTTGCATGGCCAAAGAGGTCACCTAAATTTTTGGAAGGGGACCACTACTTTGATCTTTTTCATAGGTTCAAACCAGGGCATCGGACCTCAGCAAAAATCGGTTCAGTTTCGGTTCGCAGTCCATTCTTTTTGAAAAGTCCCCCCCCTCACCATCCACTGGTAACAAGAGGGTTATGATAAAGTTAATTTCTCTGGTGTACGTTCACTGTTCAGTGATATACGCACAACTTATGCATGGGAGAATCCAGCTATATCTGGCAACTGTGTAATCTTCCCATTTGAATGCGTGAGAAACAATCGAATAGTCAAGGGGCCATGGCTCCCTCGAGAATCGATACTTCCTCATACGTTCAAATGGGAAGAATACAAGGTTGCCATATTGCTGGATCCGCCCTTGAACTTATATGCTTTTATTTCCGAGTTGAAGTGAGCAAGTGTGTCCTCGTGGCTATCTCTTAATTTTCCTCTCGGTGATGCTTTCCTTGATAAAAGGCATAATATCGTTTTCATTAAATCATGGAAGAAAATTCAATCTTAGCAGCGAAACGGGGCTTTTCTTTGACGGTTTATGCGTTTACCGCATCTCGCTCTCCGTTTCTTCCGTGGCTCCGTAGTCATAATGAGTTTTTTTTTTTTTAAGTCATTTTTGTACTATCAAAGCGTTCCGCGATGGCTTTTTAAAAAGGGACGCGCTGAGTTTGTCGTGAGAGCGTTCAATTTTCTCAAACGCTTTTCCCATCCCTCTGCTCCACCCACAGTCTACTCCTAGCTCACTATCCCCATGTTTGTCAGATTGTTCATATTTTCCTTCCCTGGTAGAAATGACTCAGGAGAAATCATGAGTTTCTCATGTGAACCCATGAAAAATTTCGTGATTTCCTGGTAAATTAAAGATTATTTTCATGATTTCTCATGACAACTCATGAGAAAACCATGGGAAAATCATAGGACTCCATAGGAAATCATAGGAGCCTATGGGAAATCATGGGTCTCACGTGGGTTCCCATCAGGAGCCTATATGGAAAGTCATGACTTCCCATTCGTTTACATGAATATCTCATGGGAACTCATGATTTCCCATGCAAAGTTGGACTTTTCGCATGGGTAAATTCTAGAATTACTAGGGTTTCAAATTTTTCCTCGATTTGAAATGGCCGCTTATGATTCAGCTTGAAAATTCTTCTGCACAGTTCGACACATTACTTCTAAAAGTTATTGCGACAGGAATAAGCGGTTTTCGTACCAATCAGACATAGTCTTTTTTCCCCGCCCGTTATACCAAACAAGTTTTTTCTTCTTTTTTTATGCACAGCACGATGGGGTGGGTTTTTGAAATGCCGGATATTATTCTCTTAGAAATTTGTTGGAGGGGGCGTTTGGTCAACATTTTGAAACTCAGTTCAGAGAGGCTCCCTTTGAAATAAGGGAAAATGTCACAAACCAAAAAATCTTGTATATTTTTTTGTTCAAAATTGATACGCATTTCTCAGTTACTTTATGCCCACCAGAGACAATATGCTTGCCCATGTTTGCACGCGGTGTAATTTTTTTCCCCCAGGATCTCATCAGAACACTGCAAACATGCGGACCATACGTTGACTGATAAGAAAAGTCGTTGAGATTTTTGCCCTGTGAAACCGAAGCACCGAAATTGCATCATTCAACGTATGGTCCATGTTGGATGATGCTCCCTCATGCTCCCTGTGTTAATTCCTGTCAAGTTCTGAAAAAATAAGTCAGCCACTGCGCGCACGGCTAGTGCGTGGTCTCTACTATATATTGTCTCTGATGCCCACCCCCGGTATCACGGACCGTCCCACAAGGGCAAAATATGTTCCAGTGACGTGTCGTCACAGCAGAGGACCTAATCATAGACATTCTCAGACATAATTCATGGACAAAATTCAACAGACAGTGTCAAAAAAATGGGAAAAAATTGAACTTTCGCCTCCTATAGTCGATTTTGCTTCCCCTGGCTTTGTTCCTGTGATACGTTCTCCTTGGTCATCATCGTTTCATTTGATACCCAAAAACGGGCTTGCTTAAAGACTCATAGATCGACTCACGACGCGACGTCTGCTATGCTTTCGCAAACTGTATCACCATTCATTCATCGTGCGCAGACTATAATATTCCTCTCAAGAGGAGACCACACGTAGAATTCACATCGCTAAGCTAATGATTAGCGGAACGTGCCCATGCGCCAACCGAGACCGACCTATCACTGGACTTCGAAGTGATGTACTTACAGTCACATCGATAGACCGGTGTATCGAGTGCGTTTAATGCTGTGACGCGACATTGGCAGCAAGTCTACACGAAGCAAACAAAATTGATGTTGCTAAACAAAGATAATAACATTATTGGGTTTGATGATTTCCGCAAGTGGCGGCTCGTTCAATTATGTGACAGTGGGACTGTTGCATACTTATGCCACAAGCGGTTTGATAGAAGATTCTGGTGTGAAAACCTCCAAAAATAACGATGGCAGCACTAAAAACTTCCGAAAACCACTCCTAAACTCAATAAATTTTTTTTTTTTTTTTTTTTTTTTTTTTTTTTTTTTTTTTTTTTTTTTTTTTTGCGCGCGAATGTAATTGTGGCATAGGGCAGTAATTATAGGAGATACCTATCTTAATTTCGCCACTCTCTCTATGTTGACAAGGACGGCTCACAGAGTATTTAGTCATCAGAGTAGTGATCCTTATCCGATGAATGGGGTACAGTGACATTTAGTGGCACCGGTGTCAAATGAGAGTCGTCTCTTATTGGTCATTTCTTGATGGAGTTACAGTATTGTTAGATGGGAATCTCCCATTGTTACTGCCCTAAGCCACCATTACGTTCGCGCAAATAAAAGCGTTTCTTGAGTTGAGGAGTGGATTTCGGAAGCTTCTAGTGCCGCCATATTAATTTTTTGAGGTTTTTACCCCAGATTCGACTATTAAATTCCTTACAGCAAAAGTGTGACTTTTGGCAGCTTCACTATTGAATCGATTGTATTACATGGAATTAAATGGAGGACAAATATTGTTGCTGAAATGCACCGAACTGCCACTGATTTCCGCCGTCCCACTTTGCGTTGAACTGACACTCCAACTGTCCAAACCAGGTTTCTCAAATTTTATGGCACCATCGCGCATTTGATTCCACATATATACCGTGAAGTATATCTTTTCACTCCGACATAATTCCTGAAAGATCACAAGTGAATTTACTATCACAGTTACACCGAGAGATGTTTTATGTTTTTTTTCCTTGTCTTACTTACAGTCTCTTATGGGTGTATCACAGCCATGACACTCAATCATCCTAACCTCTCTTCACTATCGAAGCTTGTTCGAGGTATAACACGTATGGTGTGATGGTGCCGAAGAGCCGCAAGAAACTGTGAGTGGGACAAAGACAAAACAGGACTTTCTTCGATATAAATGTGATCGTACATACATGCGCGATGTTTCAAAAATGTTGTTGTAGCGTGATTATATTTTAAGGTCCGTGGCATCTGATGCGGCGTAATAAAATCTGAGAAAACTTGTTGTTTTCTAGCACAAATTTGCATTTGAAAATTTGGATCTTGTTTCTTAAGGGGAAAAACCCACGAGAGCGAGTGAGATGGAGCATTTGTTTGGATCCAATTTTTTCGTGACGTCACGTATACTAAACAGGTCTATCATCAACACTTGAGCCCAGCTGTTGTATGTGTTACGCATCCAGTGCTCTCCGAGTTCCGACCAGCGACTCTGAGGTTGGTTTGGTATGCCATACTCTTTGCGGCGAATTAGTCGAACGGACGCAGACGGACGCCTCGACACGTAACGACGTAACGTAACTTCACAATCAGCTCTATACCTTACCGTATTTAGCCTCGTCCCGGTTTATGGAGAATTGAGCCGGCCACCGGACAGAGACTCTCAACCGAACACACCATGCGGCATGGGGCATGCTCAACACACAACACACAACACACAACACTCAACAGTCAGCATTCAACAGAGCCGATATCCAAACACAATTATGACCGAACCCCGACCCCCTACTATGGGAAGGGAAGGAAGGGGAGGGGAGGGGGGTGCCCAGTTCTCGTTGCTCTTATGTCGTCTTGCGCTGTGACGCGCGACAAACGCGCTCCAGCGTCGTTTGTAGTTCCCGCGCTAGGTTGTGAAATTTAACGTAAACTATTTAATCTGTGGATAGGGTGACTAGACTGACAGTGGCGTAGCTTGCAATTTTGCAACGTTGCACAGTGTACATTTAAACTCATGTAAAAGATCGAATGTAAATGTGCTCATCGAATACTAAATATTTGGATCTTTTTCGTGGGTTTAAATCAGAGAGCTACCGTTTTGCGTAAAATTAATGCTATTTTTCAATTCACCGATGTTTTCACCGGTTGAAAAAATATTACACCGCTCAGTTCAGTGTCTTACTGTAATGAATTAAAATACTCGCATCTGTAATCTTTTCTCAACCGGTGGCGGCGTCGATGACTTTAAAAAACTTGCGGTTATTTTAATTAATTAATTAACAGTTTCCACCGATTAAGGAAAGATTACAGATCAGAGTATTTTCGTGCATTACAGTCATACACTGAACTAAACCGTGTAATCTTTTCTCAACTGGTGGAATCATCGGTGAATAGAAAAATAGCATTGCTTATACGCAGAACGGCAGCTCTGGTTTAAATGTACACATTACAACGTTGCCAAATTGCACGCTGCGCCACTGGAGGCTGAATTAAGGGGAACCGTAGGTAGATCTGGACCCAAATTTTGTTTGATGCGACGGTACTGGGACTAACGAAACTTGTGGTGAGAACAGTGGCGTCGCGTGCAATTTGGCAACAATGTATTCTATCAATTTAAACTCATGTAAAATATCGAATTCAGGGGGTGCACAGTGCTCAAGGAACATTCGATATATTTAATGAGTTTAAATGTAGCAGTTGCATTGTTGCCAGATGACACGCGACGCCACTGGGTGAGAACAAACTCCGCATCAATCGTTGGTCACCAGTCAACAACAGACATAAACGCTCATCTTGATACGATCCTTTTTTCCGGAAAAAAATTTAGGTTGAATATTTTGGGTCGAGCGTGGCCAACCCAAAGACTCACCGAAAATACACCAACCAGTGTTATAATAAATTTGGGAAATCCTAAACACAGCTGGCAAATCTGTTTTTTTTTTTATAAGGGCGCGACCTCCATCTTGAGTGAGGTTAGAATTAGAATGGGTCTATTCCTGCCCTAAGTAACGTAAGCCAAGGCCAGAGACAAATAGAGACCCAGCACAAAGCTTGCGACAGGTGTCCCGTTTTCTGGCTCAATTTTGGTCGGAACTTATCGGAACAACAGCCAACTATTGCCTACTGTTGATTGATGAGCGTGTGTTTTGTATTCGAAAAGCAAAACCTGTTTCCGTTTCCGGGACGGCGAACCAATCACAGCCTTTTGTTGAGCTTCACCATTCAACAGTAGGCAATGTTTATCGTTGCAGCCGGTGACTCCCGACCAAAACTGTGACCGCTAAACTTGCTTCACTTTTCTAACACGGGAAGCATACGGTGTGCTGGGTCTCTATTTGTCTCTGGCCAAGGCCCACGTTAATCGAAAGTCAGGTTAGGTTTCCCATTTTTACGCACGTCCTAAGTACCGTCGCGTCGGTACCAAACAAAATGTGGGTCCTGATCTCAGTGGCCGTTATAGAAATCTTTTACAGGGGGTCCGAAACCAACTTTTTTTAACGAAGATCAAAATGAAAATCCCTTCGTATAGAAAGTGTTAATATTTAGCTTAAGGACCTAAGGAGAGAGGGGTCAAAATCCCCCCCATTCTCCCTTCCGGATCTTGACCTTCCACTACTGGTTATAGCCTGGCCCTGGTAGTGGTCTATTCGGTGCGCCCCCAGTACTTACACTATAGCACCTGAAAAAAGGTATACTTTCGTGGGATTTACCGTTTTTGAATAGAAGGGTTTTAGTAATGGCGACTGTCGGTGATGACTGATGAGCGCTCCAAACAAAGACAGTTAGTCTGTCTCACTCTCACGCAACCCCCATTTACTGCCATCTCACTCTAATTTCAAAAATCATACATAGAGATATCTTTCGTGAAATTTGTTGGCTGAAATGAATTCATCGAGGCTTTTAATGCGATTTAGATAATAATAGTCGTAAAACAAGGCCCTGCATACGAATTTCAAAACTATAGAAAGAGATGGGTATACACTATACATGGGGGTCACGAGAGAGGGAGACTGAATAGTTTGAAACGCTAAGCGAGTTTTATCACAACCGATTGCGACCGATGAGTGCATTGTAGTGGTTGTTGCCTAACCGTTGACTTCGCACTAAAACCATCTATAGCACCTGAAAAAAGGTATTTTCGTGGGTTTTACCGTTATTGAATAGAGGGATTTAGTATAATTGTGATTGTCGGCGATGGGAGCTCCATACAAAGACAGCTAGTCTCTCTCGCTCTCACGCAACCCCCATGTACTGCCATCTCACTCTAATTTCAAAAATCGAATATAGAGACATCATCCGTGAAATTTTTTGGCTGAAATGAATTCCTCGAGGCATTTCAACGCGATTTTGATCATAAATATGTCGTAAAACAAGGCCCGGTATACGAATTTCAAAACTAGAAAGAGATGGGTATATACATGGGGATCACGGGAGAGTGAGTGAGATAGTTTTGAATGCTACGCGAGTTTTATCACAACCGATTGCGACCGATTGTTGAGGCTGTTGGCTTACTGTTGACTTCGCACTAAAACCATCTATAGCGCACCTGAAAAAGGCATTTTCGTGGGATTTATCGTTATTAAATTGGCAACAATGCTGCTTAGCAACCAACAACAGCATCCCATGATATATCGATTTAGAGCTTTTGGTACTCACTTACGCATGCATGACTCTCCTTCCCTATCTGTCCACATCTATACCTATATATCCCATGCCGCATCTTAGAACGTATCTCTCTCTTTTTTCCTTTCAAATGCATATGTTAAAGAAGAATGGATGTATGGGTTAAAGTCACATGATCTCTCATCCATCTATCCTTTTCTAACATATCCACTCTTATGAGCAAAGAGAGAGAAATGTAAGTTCCTGATGGATGCGCCACGCATCTGTCCATCCATCTATCTTTATCCGTTCGTTTCTAAACGTTCAGCCGGGTTATATTGCCGCCAAATATGTATATTGTATCTGCACTCTTTGTTTTTATTCAAATTTGAATTAGAATTTTTAAATGCATGCCTTTATTTGGTTCGGTGTATGGTGGATAAACACAGAGATTGAGCCTGATCTCGGTCTAATAGACAGCGATGTTGCCAGCCCTCTGTTTTGAGCCGCGATCTGTTTTTATTATTTTCCTTAACCCTTTCCTGCGCGCATTGCGGGAATTGAGTTTTTTTTTGAGATTTTATTAAACCGTTCAAAAGAAGACGATTTTCTAAGAACTTTGATGGGTCACTCAACATTTTGAAAAATGTCCATTCAAATTCCATTGAATCCCATGTTAAGTTAAGTGGGGCACACATGTGTCCCACAAACCCTGAAAGGGTTAAAAGATCTTCAAATAGATCAATTGGTATCTGCCTTTATCAGTGGCGTCGCGTGCAATCTGGCAACAATGTGTTCCATCCATTTAAACTCATATAAAAGATCAAATTCAGGGGGTGCACAGTGCAAAAGGAAAATTCAATGTATTTAATGAGTTTTAATGGAGCAGTTGCATTGTTGTCAGATGGCACGCGACGCCACTGACCTTTATTGACTAGCAGTGGCGTAGCATGCAATTTGGCAACGTCGTAATGTTTC
The DNA here is from genome assembly GCA_011764245.1 of Trialeurodes vaporariorum. Classification (NCBI taxonomy): domain Eukaryota; kingdom Metazoa; phylum Arthropoda; class Insecta; order Hemiptera; family Aleyrodidae; genus Trialeurodes; species Trialeurodes vaporariorum. The sequence continues at coordinate 12,328,439 of VMOF01000024.1, read as the reverse complement.
CATTGAAACCCACGAAAAAGGTCGAATGCGAAGGTGTTCGCCGAACACCCAATTGTTCGATCTTTTTCATGGGTTTAAATGGACTCATCACAACGTTGTCAAATTTCACGCTACGCCACTGTTGTATAGGGTTGTTGTGGTATTTTTCAGTAGCTATAATCGCGAAGTAGTCTTCTTACCCGTAATTATATTTGTATGCAACATTATTTACTGCAGGTAGGGGGAAAGGAGCCCGCATTGAGTGATATATAGTTTACTGTATTAACACTATAGTTTCGCGCTTCCCCTGAAAGCCAGAATGATAATTGAGATTTCTGATTAAGAGCACACTTGGTGTCATTGGAGCTCTTAATCACAAACCGACTAAAAAAGCATTCGTTGATTGTTGCAGAGTTGTCACGAAATGATGGATTGCCTTGCGATAGTTCACCTCGTTTCCACAACGAACTTCAGTAAATCTTGAATTCGCACACTGCAATCTCTCCCTGTCACTCCATCAATTGATTGATTCTAAAACTAAATCGAAAATAGGGGAAAAAAAGCAAACACCAAAATTTGTTGAACGTTCCCTCTATCTCGCTCTTTGTCCTTCGTAAACATTTTTTCTAAAACGCACATTTTTTAATTAAGATTGAAAAAACGAGTATATAGTTTACTTTCAAAAGGTCAAATGGGGCTCTCGCACATTTTTGCTTTAAAAGCGATTTAATAGTCGATTCTAGTGTAAAAACCTCCAATAATATCGATGGCAGCACTAAAAACTTCTGAAATCCACTCTTAAGCTCGATAAACGCGCCTAAAATGTTTTCCTGTAAAGCTCAAAATTTAAAAATTCATAGGATCGCCCTCCCCTCTCAGAAAAAAATTCTGGATCTGCCACTGCTCTTGGTAAACCGCATGCATTAAACTACATTTTTCCTGCGCTTTCAAAAGGTTTTTTTTTTTTTTTTTTTTTTTTTTTTTTTTTTTTTAAGCAGTGATGTTCTGAAGTTTTTTGTGTCGCCATCGTTATTTTTGCTGAATTAACGCAAGTACACAGTACATTCATACAAGCAATAATATAGATGTTCTTTTTTATTTCCTTAAATTAGGCCTAAAGTAATTACTCGGATTTTATTGACTAAGCCGAGTTTTGTATGAAATTAGTATTTATATACATTCGATGTGAATTTGGTATAGTAATCATTTTTGCTCAAGAATGTAGTTAATAATATTTCTTTTTCATTTTCTCTGTTCCAGGTAAGTGTCTATATGATGTGATTTCCGTGCCCGCACGCTTCGTGCAATGTGCATTCCAACGGCCTCGCGCCACAGATTCCTTTAAATGCAGCCAGCCATGCATTGATGTCATTGTATCACGTATGATCAATTATAACGTTGATTTCTTCTCGCTTCTTCTTATTGCGCCTATAATGTGCGATGTCTGTCGGAAAATCGCCAACGCTCCGAAAATCGCTGGAAAGTGGCGCAAAAAAACCGTTGTATAATTTTATTTCTACTTACTGTTGTATGGAAAAGGTTTGCAGCAGAGGTTATCCCTGGCGATTGCAAGTGAATGTAGAATGTCTCGCCTTGAAAGAGTCTAGTGTTTCCAACTACAATTTTCGATTAGTGATACCATAATTTATGATCGGGGATATTCAATTTGTCATTTTTTTTCTCAATGAAGATTCAGCGTTGCTAATTTTCCGGTTGGTGATTTTATTCGTAGAGAGAGAGAGTTGTTGGTGGGTGGTTTCCAGAAACGGTTCGTGCAATGTGGCAACAACCTATGTAAAACAATCGATCTTCAGAAAGTGCAATAGCACCCCCCCCAAGATATCGATACTTTTACATAAGTTTAAATGGCAAAAAAGTATGGTTGCCAAATTTCTTTATTCTATATAAACGCAACTATCCATGAAAACAATCACAAGATAAGGTTTCTTTGGGCACCTTCAATGTATAGTACAGGCAATTCCAACTCCCTGAGTACGAACAGTTAACTACCTCACGGGCCAAGCCCGAGTATACTCGTTTTTTTCCTATATAGTCTACCACACATTGTTTCGGTCTTCATTCCGGAAAAACGCGACTATCGATGAAAACACTTACAAGATAGGTGTCTTGGAGGCGCCTTCAATTCGTCGTATAGGCAATTCCAACTCCCCCGAGTACAAACAGTTAACTACCTTCCCTACATAAACGGAAGAGTGGCGTTCTTTTGAACTAACCTCGCCTTCAATTAGTCGTATAGGCAATTCCAACTCCCCCGAGTACGAACAGTTAACTACCTTCCCTACATAAACGGAAGAGTGGATTGCTTTTGAACTAACCTGGCCATTAAAGCGTAATATTTTAATTTTCCGTTCTGATTGTATAGTATTCAGTGGCGGCTCGTGCGATTTGGCAACCATGCAAGTTTTACATTTAAACTTAGGTGAAAGAATCGATTCTTGCGGAGGCTGTCAGCCTCCGCAAGAATCGATTATTTTGCATTGATTAAATGGGAGGAGTACACTGTTGCCAAATTTCACGAGCCGCTGGTGATAGTATTCTGTCAACACTCGCGAAAAGCTTTATGTTTGCGCGCGTCCGTCACTCTGCCGGCGCGCGGCGTGTCTGCCGAGAGTTCTGCGCCTTCGCTTTGATAGAAAGCAACCTGTTGAAAAGATCCCATCTTCGTTCGGGTGGCTCCTGATGTCTGTGTGTACTATGCCGCTCGTGCCCTGCCGCGCCGGGGTGTCCGTGGGGGGTCGGGGGGACGGGGGACGGGGGGGAGCAGGAGTCTCAAACGTCGGAAGCGAGCAAGGGGTCGCGACTTGCGACTCGCCGAGTCTAAAAAAACGCCATCGGGGCGGCACAAGAAGAGGATAGTAGGCGGGTTGCAGAAGGAAGATGTGGAGGGGGAACGGGGGATGAGGGGGAGAGTAACATGGAGGGAGGTTGAGGGGAGTCGAGCCCGTAAAAAAAAAGGAACAGGTATATCAGGGAGCAAGGTACACGTAGGTGGCGGCGCGGCGCGGAGAGAGTGGAGCAGCGCGGAGTTGTGGAGAGCAGGGTGGCATTGAATCTGCAAAAAGGAAAAGGAAAATGAACGTTTATCGATTTTATATTTAGTTCGCTCGGGGACGGAAGAGCAGTAGATAGCGAGGACAGCGGTGGGGGGGAGAGGAGGAAGAAGGGCCGGGACGGGAGGAGGGGAGGGTGGCAACCCGGTGTGGGGAAAAATGATGGAAAAGTTCAATTGTGCACTCGGTTCATCGGAAGTTCGCTCCTTTACCTCCCGCATGTCTTCTCCGCATGTTTGTTCTGTCGACAGAGGTGATTTGTTCCATTTTTTTCCCCATCCAATTTTGGTTCTTTTTTTTTTTTTTTTTTTTTTTTTTTTTTTTTTTTTTGGCGGATCTTGTATAGAGAAATGGCTTGCAGTAAATTGTTGTAAAGCTCTCAAATTCAATTGAAATCCTGTTTATCAACTCGTCCAAACATAGTCCCGTTAAATGGATATTGCGAAGTTCAGAGGCGGATGCAGAAAGCTTTCCTTAAGGGGGGGGGGGGGTTGGATAAGCGTGAGAATTTTATAATTAAAAGCGTCAGAGGAAGCATTATTTAGCTATTTTCTGTTGAGTCGACGCACTGTAGCCTGAGACTCAGATATGAAAGAAATATGAAAAAAAAAAAAATGAAAATCTTGCCGAAAGGTTTTTGGTTTTCGTTTTTTTTTTTTTTAAATATTTCAATTTTTTTTTAAAAAAGCATGATTTGTTCATGCCAATTACTTAGTTTTCAAAATGGCAAAAATATTTTTCAAATGTTTTTAAAATATTTTAATGCATGTGTTATTAAAGGTTTTTGAAACCTAGCTTTTTAAAACATTTTAATTAAAATCTTTAAAAACATTTTAAAAGTGTTTTAAAAATATTTTTAAAATATTTTTGTTAAAATTTGTTGACAATGTTTTTAAAATATGTACAGTATTTACATCATTTATAAACTCTCAAGACCAATTGTAATCACTGAGAACAGTTTTAACAAGAACTCAAAACCTAGGAAAGTCTCTGGAAAGTTTTAAATCTAGCTTAAAAGGTGGGAAACGATGATTTTTGATGACTGCTTTTCCACTGATTCACGGTCACATATTTTACCAATCTCAGACCAAAGTGTGACGTTTCGTAGGGGGGGGGGGGGGGGAGGTTATTATTCCGAAGTCTTTCAGAAATCGCCACCCATAAATTTTATGCATTTGATGATTTTTTTTTTTGCTTGTTCACCCCGATTTTGTCGCCCCTGGAAAGTGACGGCCGGGACAGGGGTATACCAACGCATGCCCCCTTCACCCCTGAAGCACGGCTGGCCACGCCTGCGTCCTCCCCCCCCCCCCTGGTGGAAATAACTTCTCTCCTACTCTACCAAAAAAAAGTGGAGTCTTCCTCCTCCATAACCCTGTTCCCTCCTCAGTCCTCACCCAGTGGCGTAGCGTGCAATTTAGCAACGTTGTACTATGTCAATTTAAACCCTTGTGAAAGGTCGAATGCGAAGGTGTTCACCGAACACCCAATCGTTCGATCTTTTTCAAGGGTTTAAATGGACGCAATACAACGTTCCAAATTGCACGCTACGCCACTGTCCTCACCCACCCCACCACATTCCATAATTATTCAGCCCTGTACATAACACTCTTGTGTGACCGTATATATGAAAAGGTTGTGCGAGGGTCTAAGATTGGAAAGTTGTGTTCCATAGAAAATCCTTGCGCAGCGTCTATTCAACCCTTTTGCGAACCTTAGCTATACCAGCAAAAAGCATTGACTTTAATGCAGAAGTTCGCAACAGGCCCATTAACTGTAAGTGTTTTCACCGCACCTTTATAATAGCGTATGTTTGCATTGGTTATTCGTTCTCGGTTCCGCAATGGTTTTTATCTGAGTGAAAACATCTTACGAAGTTTGTTTTGAACCTACGCCCCCCCCCGAAACTGCGCCTCTCTAATGCTTGAAAGTTGAAGAGTGACAATTATTTCGTTTTTATCGATTACAGCAGTGGCGTCGCGTGCAATTTGGCAACAATGTATTCTATCCATTTAAACTCATATAAAAGATCGAATTCAGGGGGTGCACAGTGCACAAGGAAAATTCGATTTATATAATGAGTTTAATTGGAGCAGTTGCATTGTTGCCAGATGGCACGCGACGCCACTGGATTACAGTATAAAGAGCATGGCCTTGCCTCCCTCAGCCCCTCACTCTTCCCCACAACCCTGGAAATTGGAAATTCAGAGGAAACACCTTTTGAAAACTTACCCTTTTATGCTATCAGTATGTAAAAGGAGTTTCGGGGTTGTTTCATTCACCTTGTTTGTCCCCCCCCCTCCCCCTGGAATGGATATGTTACTAAGTATATGACTTGTGCAACGGCATTATGGAGGGTCGATTCTTATGTAAAGTCGCGTGAAAATCATACATTGAGAGCATCACCAAATTTGACCCACAAACTCAATAAATGCGTTTAAAACAATCCAACATGGCGGTCGAATAAGTGGGTCACAGTGGGGGAGTTCAGTGGCGAGGTGTGAAATTTGGCAACAATGTATTTTCTCCATTTGAATTCACCAAAAAAGTCGAATGCTTCAGTCATCGGCGATGACCAGGCATTTCGACCTTTCTAATGTATTTAAATGGGAGAAAGGAACGTTGCCAAATCGCAAGCATCGCCACTGGGGGAGTTCGATCTAATCGAAACTCTCTATGCTGAGATGAAAGATTCATAGTAGAGAAAGCTGCAATTATAGATACGAGTCCCTCCCCTCGCACCATCGTGACTCGCTCATCAGACCACCATTTTGGATTTATTCTAACATATCATCAGTGGATTCATGATCGATGTTGACACTTTTTGGTGCGTTTAATATGCGCTTTTCACGCAATTTGATTAGAATTTCATCCTCCATAACACTGTAGCAAACATTTGCAATAAACCCATTACATATATGTTTGGTTTGCCTTTACCCCGAATTTTGATAAATGAGCGCTCATAGCTCTAATATAATGATAGAGCTTAAGATGTAATAAAAACTGTTCGGGTGGAATTATAGTGTCTGATTTAATAAAGACACTTCAGTTTTCTTGAAAAATAAGACAACGTTTAATCAAATGTGGAATTAAGGTCTTCCGGAAGAAAGGTCCCATAAAATATGAGATGCGTGCTATTCCGAGGATTTTTACCTTGTGGTCGCGTTAGGGTTTTCTCGGAGGAGTACACCTGTTAGTTTGCGGGCCCTTCCTCCAGGAGACTTGCTCAATTATTCAAAACAAATTTATCTCCACAGCAATTAAACAATTTTATTCATTACATTGAGGTCCTGGTCATGTACGCCACATTCATCAGGTAAGACTGATGTCGTCCCCGACGACAAGAGAAGGTGAACATTTTTCACGAGCAAGCTCTGTGCTCTGACACTTCCATACAGGGTCATTCCAGCTCAACTGGCCCACCCGCAACATTTTAAAACTTTTCTTTTCATCCTGTTTTTTCATCTCATTTTTTATGTATTATATACTTTGGGTGGAATGGGTCTGTTGCAAACTTTTGCTACAACGATTAAGAGAGTTTAATCGAATGTCAAATCGCCTGAAAAGTCTATTGGTGGCATCAGAAAGTCATAAAATGCAATAATAAACTCACAAGAAGTGTGTAATGAAATCCAAGATGGCGGAGAAATATTGACCAATTTGTATGCATGCACCACGAACATCCAAGGATGGCCAACTTTGATAACCTCACTGGAGGTAGAGGTTGTGTGTTTGTTTACATTGTGATTGGTTATGATCAATATTGTGAGGTTGGCTATCCTTGGATGTTCGTGGTGCATGCATACAAACTGCTCGATATTTATCCGCCATCTTAGATTTCATTAAACGCCTCTTGTGAGTTTATTATTGCATTTTATGACTTTCTGACGCCATCAATGGACTTCTTTTCAGGCGATTTCTTTCACATTAGTTTAAACAATCTTAATCGGTGTAGCAAAAGTTTGCAACAGACCCATTGAGTGACCTCTTTCTCGTCCAATCTCTAAAAAACAAAAAAATTGATGTTAGAGAATCAAAACAATGGATTTTAAATGTTGCGGATGGGACATTTATAAGCTGGAATGACCCTACAGTGTATCCTAGGAGTCCGTACCAGGTCACAATCGGAGAACAGGTATGTACATCACGTCGAAGAACAACATATGCGCTATTTAACTTCAGGTCATAGCAGACCTTTTCGTCGATTGATATGACAAATTCGGACATCCTCAAGCTAACAAGGAGACCCCAATGAGCTATAACTTTAGAGTGGCAGCGGGCTGGTCCACCTTGTGCCACACCAGGTAGAAGGAATCCCGGGAAAAAGCGGAATTTGGACGGAAGATTCCAAGGTTTGAGGTTAAATGTTGTAGGTCGTTCGGAATTTGGCGGGAATTTGGACAGGAGATTCCAAGGTTTGAGGTTAAATTTTGAAGGCCGTTTCCGGCGATGCCCGAGTTTGTTTACGAAACGACCGGAAACAACCTACAAAACTTAACCTAAAAATCGATTTTTACGGCAAGATGGCGGCGTTCTAGGTGACAACAATGAACCAGCGGAACGTTCCTTGATGTGCCACTCTAAAGTTATAGCTCATTGGGAGACCCCTTGTTTATCGATGTGAGTTGTAAGTGTTTTTCGACTCGGGTCTTTTGGGACACGCTGTATATCGTGAAAGCATTGCCAGTCATGGAACTTTAATAAAGTTATACCTTCCTTGAAGATTTAGCCTCTCCCTCCTCCTTCTCACTTCAGTAGCAGCAATTTTCTCGCAACTTTATGAAGATTGCGGTGGTAGCCAATAGCCATCTATAACATGCGGTTATCAATTAATCTGGAAAAAATTGAATATTTTCGAAATATATTAGTCGCGCGTATCGCGATCAGGAGCGACACGCTCGCGGGTCCACTTCATCCAAAGCGCGGAACGCCCCACACGCAGCGGAATCCGGTTCAGAATCGATGTTGCCAGGTTTGTAGAAAAAAAGAGAAAAAAAAGAAGGAATTAAATGGAACTTCCACTTTGATTTTGTGCAATAGATTGAATCTTACAAGGAATGACATTAAACAGTGGTCTCTCAGAATGTCCACATAAGTCCATTTCTGATGTTATAATGATTAAAAAAACAAAAAAAAAAACAAAAAAAATATATGTATAATCGCTTGTTGATGGTGTCACACAGTGACAGGAATCCTGGAACTTCCCAGGCATCATTTCATGAGCTAAAATCAAGATTATAAGAAATTATTTGCAAAATAATGATGAAATGAGACAATGGAGCTCTTGCAAACTTTTGCTGTGGGCAAATGAATAGTCCAATCTGATGTAAAAACCAGCGAAAATCACGGAAATCCCACTATCAAAGTCTAAAATTCAGTAATAAACTCACATAACTGATAAAACGTCAAGTTCGTAATGGCGGCTCAACGCAGGTATCATGGGAGATTCCTATCTATCATGTCACTATCTCTACGGAAACACATACAGAGATATGTCTCATTTAGATAGGAAAATCCCATGATACCTGCCTCTTTTCGCCATTAAACCCAATTCTGAGAGTGAATTTCGTGATTTTTTAGTGTACTCATCGTCATTTTTACAGGTTTTTATGCAAGAATCAACTCTTCAATCCCCTTTTGCAAAAGTTTGCAAGAGCTTCATTATTAGATTAGTCAGATTACTCTTTTTATAGTATTTTGTTTTTTTGTTTTTTGTTTTTTTTGTTTTTTTTCCCAAAAAATATCGACGCTATAAATACTTCTTATAAAAAAGGACTCATCCAGGATTTTTCAAATTCCAAAATTACAACTCTCGTGGAAAGTGGGGAGGTTTAACCAGTACTGATTTTTAAGTTACGATTTGAAACTTTTTGGCATAAATTACGTAAAAGTTCTAGGTTTTAAGATTAAACAAATACACGACTTTTTTTTTAAAAAATGGCTGTAACCATTTGGGGTGGGGGATTCTCTTTTCCTTTGTCACCCTGTATCTAAGATGATTCAAACGAATACGAAGGAACGTCATAATATGTCAGTGCGCTTGAAGGCTATAATCTCACGTGCAGACATTAACAAAGAAAACATTAAATCAATCTAGAATGCTGCGTTGCCTTGTTGTCCTGTTTAACAGCCTGCTCATGATTTAAGTATGCGAACGTTGAGTTGCATTGCATATTTGTATGCTATTTTTGAAGGGATTTAAACAATTTTTGATAGTGTTTCGGTATATGTGACTTATATTTTTGTGCGTTATAACAGTCGATGTGGCGCAAGCCGTTATGGATACCAGAATAAGGTTAATTTCTTTTGAAAGTTTTTGCTGATTTGACAGTATGGCATCATAAGATTTGATTGAAAAAACTAGCTGGAATCCGTATGTGATTCCGGGCTCCTTGATAGCTGGAAGACAATTTTTTTTAAAGAAATAATAAAAAATAAATAAAATAAAAAAAACTTAGCATGAAAGATGCAACTGGACAATGGGGCTCTTGCAAACTTTTGCTATAGGTGATTGAAGAGTTGATTCTATTGCATAAAAACCTGTGAAATTGACTATGATGACGACTAAAAAATCACGATATTCACTCTCAAAATCGGGCTTAATGGCGGAGAGACGCAGGTATCATGAGAGATTCCTATCTACATTGGGCCATATATTTGTGTTTCGTAGAGAAAGTGACATAATATACAGGAATCTCCCATGATACCTGCGTTGAACCGCCTTTACAAACTTGCCGTTATAGTAATTATGTGAGTTTGTTACTGAGTTTCATACTTTTTTAGAGTGATTTTTTCGTGATTTTCGCTGGTAATTATATTTGATTGGACTATTCATTTGCTTATAACAAAAGTTTGCAAGAGCCCCATTATTGAACAGCTTTTTTGACAAATTCAGCTTCATACCGTCAAAAATGCCTCAGAACTCTTCCTGCATACTCATGAACAGCGAAACAAAACTGCGATGCGTTGTCACGATAGCCATACGAAACGTTAGAAGTCAAATCTTTTCTGGAATACTTTGTTGAAGTTTTTCGCTGGAGTGTTAAGAAACACTCTTTGTTTGAGATACCTTACTTACAGACAGAGAGCTCTCTTGAATAGTTTTAATTACCAATTTTTAGTGCCTTCAAAGTAGTTCCCCGTCTCTGAACTGAACGGGAAAATCTTCGCGGGGGGACATGCACAGTTTTTTATTGCCTCTCCGAGTCCAACTTGGATCGCAGTTTGCAAGTGTTTGTAGAAGTTGCAAGCTGTGAGATGCGAACTGCAAAGATGCGTTGCATTTCTCTTTCTTTTTTTTTTTTTCGTTGCCAAGTTAGTGTACGTGACGATTCAGCGAGATGAACTAAGTTGCGATAACTCCTGACAGCCGCAACCCAGCCACAGTCAGAGTGTGATTACAGAGTAGCCGGCAAATTAACTAGCATAATTGAGTCTTGACCAAGGAAAATAAATAATACTTGCCTCATCTTTCCTTCCTTCCTTCCTTCTTCCATATCCAAGAATAAAGATGTCTCGAGTCTCGTTAGATCTGAGCAGTGTTGCCAAATAGATTGATGGAAAATTAAAGCATACATTAATCTTTTTCAGGTAGTGTCAGGAAATTTCCGAGCCGAATTTTCGAGTTGATGTGGTTTCAGGACATTTCGTCAACGACTCTTTGCCCGCGCGCATGTTTCGTCCAAGTGTTTACGTCACTGCGTTTTTTCGGCAGCAACATGTTGGTCCACTTAGTAAATAATGTCAAAAGTTTATTGGTCCAAATAAAAACACCAACTCCATACAGGAAATATTGCCAAAATTGGGAAACATCATAATTTTGGTATAATTTTTGATAAAACTCATATGATAATTCGTTGGGAGCCTTATGAAGGGTAGCTGCAGGTTTTACAAAAATTGTGACATTTTAAATACATTTTGGCAACAGAAAAATTGGAAAAAAATAAATAAAAAAATAGAATGACATCAGTAAAGACAAGAATTACTCCACACGAAAATGAAGTTACTATAGCACCACCTTCATCTACCTTCCACTTCCTTATTTTCAATGTTTCCATAAATTATTTTCCTTGCAGTATGATTATTTTTCATAGATGTTCTAAACTGTCGTCAAAAATTTTAAATGTTCAGTAAAATCAAACATATGGACCAAAATTAAACGCATGGACCTATCTTTTCTTGCCTTCATACATGCGTGGACGTAAAACGCCTAGACGAATTTGTATCCGGACAAAAAGTCGTTGACGAAATGTCCTATAACCGTTGATGTATAAGACTTTTGCTTTCCCTATTAACAAGAGTCTATACGGCTTCCCCTCTGAACTACATTTTTTTTAAAGTTTGTGGGTAGAATTTAGCGTATTTAAAATTGGGTCTAAAATTGATGTTTCACTCAAATTTTGCGAAAAATTTAATTTTTCTTTTACGAATCTAAACTTCAGAATAAAAAACACAGAATAAGTCTATCTACCATAAAGTACTATTTCCGAACACGGTCGTAATTTATCGTGACTTTCTTAGTGAAATTCCCTAATTCAACAGACCAGTGGAGGCTCGTGCAATGTGGCAACAATTATCTCTCCATTTAAACCAACGTAAAATAATCGATCCTCAGGGGATTCACTTAATCCATAAGAAATCGATATTTTGCATAGATTCAAATAAGAGGCAAACTATTCTCGATCGGTCGCTCACGAACTCCTATATGTATATACTGTGGTTGATGGCTCTCTTGGGAATTTCTACTCTTACGTCATTACGTGATTCAATTAAGTAGCTCGCCATTTGTACAGTACATACTATTCCTGGAATACTTCTCGGACGGTTTGGGAGTGACGTTAGTAAAAGAAGGCATTTTAATGAAACGAAACTTCTGGAGTCACAAAATTAATTTTCATGGAACGTGTTTCGTTGTAATCGCTTTGAAGGCACAAACGTTTTTCGTAGAAAGAGGTCTCGCTAATTAGAGCCTTGCTTTATAAAACCCTCTCAGCTTCCTCAATTTTGTTTTGTTTTGTTTTGTTTTTTTTGCTGGCCCATGAATGCCAACTCTCTTCAGGCCCAGCCCAACACCATAAATGGGATGACAAATTTCATCTTATTTATTTATTTAATTATTATCTTTATGACATTTATTTATTACCTTCGTATTTCTTCGAAGTGTATCATGAGTTTTACCTCATTGGAAATAACGCCTCTCAAAATCTATTTAAAATTACTCCGAATCAACATGCTCGGAAACATTCTTCAGATTGTTGACACTCAACCAGCGGCGTCGCGTGCAGTTTGGCAACAATGTATTAGATCCATTTAAACTCATGTAAAAGGTCGAATTCAGGGGGTTCACAGTGCACAAGGAAAATACGATATACCTAACGAGTTTAAATGGAGCTGTTGCATTGTTGGCAGATGGCACGCGACGCCACTGCACTCAACTCACATGTTACACTCACAATGTTAACTCAATGATTGCTATAATAAGCCATAATAACCTGAACGTAAAACAGGGGCACTATTTTGAATGGTGTGCTTTTTATTCGCGGTCAAGCTTTTAATGATTTTAAAGAAAATGAAAGCTCATAAATCACCTCTTTTTAGGAAATTATAGTTGTACTAAATGTATGAGTAATTAATTTTCCCCCCTCTCTCCCAAACGTAGCGTGATTTCTAGCTTACTTTTGAGGTACTCTAAAGCATCATGTTGATAGAAAACAGCAACAATTTAAAATTCTGTGACCATACACCGCATGGTTTCCCTTAAAAAGAACTGTCAATCTTATCCGATCATATATTCAACTATACAGGGTGTATTTAAATCAGGCGCAATCCTTTAAGGGATTCCAGAGATGAAAATAATACTTTTCCCTGTATAAGTATTTGTGTATCCTAAAATGGACTCACTCTGAAGTTCAGAGAGAGTTCGGAGTCTGAACTATAGAGCTTTCCCCAATTTGGGGGGGGGGGGCTCTAGTTCAGAGAGAGCCCATCAGTTCGGGACACACGTTCCCCATGTTAAAGGAAAGTTTTATTTTTACCTCTGAAATACTCTCTCGAAGGATTTGCATCCAATTCAGTTACGCCCGAAAAACTTTCTCGGCGTCTCTTATGGGGAGAAATCCCGTCCCCGATCGAGCAATGCGTCGTGTCATTTATAGAGTGAACACTATTTCAAAGTAAGATTAAATGCAGGGAGCTGACTGGCTGGCTGGCTGCAGCACATCAGCATCGTGTTTCGTATTGGATAGAGCTTGATGAAAATGTGGGAATAAAACTTGAGTTTATATATTTCAACTCCATTCAGTGTTGCCAATTGTCTTCGGTTCGATTGGAATTTCCCAATTTCAACGGTAACTCCACTGATTGAAAAAAAAGAAGAAGAAAAAAAAATGTATTAGTTCAGCCAATCTTCTTATCTCCATTAGAAATGATCTAAACTGCGTAATACTCTTGTCAATCGATATTATTAATTCAACGGTCACTTTTAATTTAATTTTAGAATTTTCATTAAATTCATGTCGAATTGGCAACCTCGCACGTGTGGAGGGTAGTATGTATGGCTATGCTAGCACTCTAGACGTATAGCTATCCGACATGACCCGACTCTATATACTATAGTCGGTCCGTGCTCGCGCCGTAATTCCCTCGGGTAATTTTTAAGTGACAAGTTTGCACTTTTTTGACATCCATAAGAGAGCGGGGAAAAAAAGGAATTCAAAAGCGAGAGAGGGAAAGAAGGAGGAATGCAGAAGTTTCCTGCACGCGAAGAAAACAATATTGAAAGTTCAGCTCCTCGCCGCAAAAGAAATGTGCGCTTTCACACTCGCACTGCTAACAGCGGAGTCAAAGTTGTGTCTGCAGTGCAGTCGTGCGGGGAGGTTTTGGTATCACAGCACAGTAGTACGAAACAAGAATATTTTTCAGATTTTTTCCGGTTTTGGTCCCATAAAGGAAGTTACAGATATCTTTCATTTATATCAGCAGCCAATGGCGCAACCAGGATCTCTTCCATCTATCTCATTTCCCATTTGAATGTATAATTATAGGAAAAGGACAGAAAGAGGGGGTTTTTTATCCCCTTGTCCATCTTTGTCTAACAAACGTTTCTTAATGGAGAAAAGTAAGAGACGAAGAGACTCTCGTTGCGCCACTGTCAGCCCCCATATATATATATAGGCCCCATCACCGGGCGAGAGGACGTAGCGCAGTGTTGCCATAGATCTTGCGGCTTTTCCCATAAGAACCAAAGCTGCCGTTTTGCGTATAATTAATGACATTTTTCAATTCACCGACGATTCCACCGGTTGAAAAAAGATTACACACTTCAGTTCAGTGTGTGACTATTATGAACGAAAATACTATGATCTGTAATATTTTCTCAATCGGTGGAAACTCCGCTCATTAATTGAAATATCCGCCAGTTTTTTAAAGTCATCGACGACTTCACCGGTTGAGAAAAGATAGCAGATAAGAGGATTTTCGTGATTTACAGTCATACACTGAACTGAAATGTGTAATCTTTTCTCAACCGGTGGAATAGTCGGTGAATTGAAAAATGTCATTAGTTATACGGAAAACGGCAGCTCTGATAAGAACACATAGAAAAAATCGCAGGTTCTGGCAATTCTGACGCTGCGCGTCTACAAAACGGAAGAAAGGAGAAGGGGGAGAAGCGAACGAAAGACAAGAGGAGAATGCAAGAGAAGGTTGCGAAAAAAAAGAAAAAATTGAAAGAAAGAGAAAGCAATCGAAGAAAAATATGAAAATGAGAAGAAAGAACCGAGAAAATCCCTGGTAAAAATGGTCCTTGGAAATCCGTGCCCAAATCTCCATGCAATAAGGATTTCCATGAAATCTTAAGGATCTCCATGGAAATATATGGAAATCCTCAAGAATTTATATAGATAAAAATGAGTATTAATGGTTCTTAAAAATCCTTGCCCATGCGATCTCCATGCGATAAGGATTCCCATGAAATCATAAGGATTTCCGTATGAATGTATGGAAATCCTCATGAATTTATAAAGATTTCCGCGCAATTACTTGAGGATCTTAATGATTTCATGGAGAGATTTGGGCAAGGATTTTCAACGACCATTTTTACCAGTGAAGGGAGCGGCGGAGAGGCGGGGAGAGACTAGGAAGGGTAATCCTTACCAAAGATTACTTATACATACAGATATGGCATTAGCCATCTTGCCCGTGTTAAGTGAAAAATGGATAAAACGCCGGCCGTGATACAACCGGGCATACAGAGGGGATCATAAAGATTACAGAATTCTGGTTCGAAAAGATTACGTTTCCCACTTTTCCTGTGTTTGTTTGCGGAACCAGAAAAAACACGGAACGTGAACAGTGGAACGTGGAATACGGAACAGTTTTGTAACAGAGAAACATGGAAAATGTAATCTTTTCGCTGTAATCTTTATGATCCCCTCTGTATGCCCGGTTGTATCACAGCCGGAGTCAACTTAACGAAATTCGGGCTTATGCCATATCTGTATGTACTATAAGTAATCTTTGATCCTTACTCGATAGCTTTCAAAGTCTTACCTACTGAGCGTTCAACTTGTGGGTGGATCTAGAGGGCGTGCGCATAGCATTTGTATTCAGTTTTTGAGGAATGGATGTAAAGAGAGAATGCTGAATGGGCATTCGGGAGTCATGAGAGTAGAGAAAGAAGGGGGTGGAGCTGTGACGTGTAAGACTAAAGGTCAGTGAAGGATGCTTTTTCGACGTTATTTCCTTCTCTTTAGCCTTTTCTTTATAAAAAAAAAAAAAAAAAAAAAAAAAAAAAAAAAAAAAAAAAAAAATGACTTCCCTATCGTCCCTTGGGCCTTCGTTGATGCCTATGCTTTTATTCTGTTTTTTTTTCCTATCAGAAATTTCTAAACTTTCCTCATCCCTTCACTCATCTTTCTTTCCTCTGTCTGTCTCCGGTTCTCTTGTTTGCTTGATCGTATCATTATTCACTTTTTCCCTCCTTCCTCCTCCCCCCCCGCCCACCACTACTGATTCATCCCCTCCTTTCTGCTACTTCTCCTGTTGCAGAGGCTCATCAGGGGAAATCCGGTCACTGTTGAAAGTCCGCTGAATTTAAGCGGGGGGAAAAAATGTAATCGCATACGAGCCCTCGATCTTTAGTCCCGAACGGGCTGAACTATACGTATATTTTGACGTTCCAAAATTCTACTGACAATTTTAAGCGTGCCCATGGAACATGGCACGCTTATTCCGATCGTTTTGCTGCTAACAATATAATACAATGTATACAATGTAATAAGGCAGCCTATGCTTTCCACGTGTATTCCTATGCTGAGTGGCCTAAAGTTGAAAATCGGCTGTTTTTGAATTTTGTGATTTTTTCCTGTCGTGTCTGTTGCGTTTTGAGGATTGCAATGGTACAATTATGAAATCGTACCTTCTAAAGTTTGCAGCAAAAATAGTTGGATTCATTTTAATGCTTTAGTTTTTTTATAATTCCAATTAAACGACGGACTCACCACTTTTGAGGGGTAAGTGGAGTGCGGTGAGGTAATATTTTGCGTTTTATGTTGCCAACTTTGTTGTAATTTTACTCTGCTGTGTTGGTTTTACGATGAATAAATTTTTGTTTGTTTTTATGATTAATTTGTTATGTTGGACATTGTTTTTGGGTTATTTTATTACGTTTATTGAATATATAATTGATTTTAAAGTACATTCGGGGTTTTTTTCATACGGGCGGCCGATAACGAGTCGTTGTGTGATGTTTTTTTTTTTATTTATTATTGTTTTGCAGCCGGTGATTGTTTGGCTGCATTGGCTGCACTGCGGCTCACCTGTTCACTAATTTGATAATCTTTCTCTGTGAATGTCTAGAGTCAGCTGATATTTTCGAATAGAAGGCGCGAAATAAAACCGATACAGATCATGGTTTTACTTATAGGGTACCTTCTCACAACTGTAAAGCTTCAAGAAGAACCCGCTAGAGAGCGCGGAATGAAGTAGTCACGTTTCTTTGCCTTTATTTGATCAGCTGATAAATGATTTTTTTTTTTTTTTTTTTTTTTTTTAAGCGCAATTTTTAACATTCAATCTTTTATGGGTTGAAAATGGATCTCATTAAAATAAACAAATTAGATCAGTATTCTTTTAATTTTTTAGTTTCGGGAGTTGTTACAACATTAACGCCTGTTCGAAAGTGTAAGCGAAGTTATGGTTTTTGTATTATTTTTTTAGAGGACGAGACAGGCTGAATTAATGGTATTTGTTTTGATGAAAAGGGGTCCATCCAGCTACCATTAGGAGTGCCCTCCCCTCAAAAATGGATGAAACTTTCAGGGATGATAGAGCTAAGCATCATCTTTCAGAATATCTGCAGTTTTTTGAATTTGGTCAACTGGGAGCGGGAGTGCAGGGGGTCAAAGTCAAAACCTCCAATGCTCCATAACTTTTGAACGAAAATAGATATTGACGTGAACTTTGCACCAAAAGATGCGTATTTTAATGATCTTTCGATTGATGTGCTACAGTGTTTAGTTCAAAAATATTTGACCCTTTTTTTGCATTTTGTTTTACTTTTGAAGTTTCCAAAAATCCGTTTTTTGAGTTTGAAAAATAGGCGCAATGAAGGAATCTGAACGAAAAACTATGGCGGCCATATATGATTTGAGAATTTTGAAAAACTTATGTCAAAAATAAATTCAGCGACCCAAAAAACCCGCTTCCACCAAGTTTCAATGAATTTCATCGATTATTGGTGGAGCAACAAATTTTTTTGTAGAATCGAAAGTCGGAACCCTATTTTTGGCCTAGATTTGAAACTTTGCGCGGTCATAACTCTTGAACGAAATGTTTTTCGGCATCGCGGTTTGCGCCATCTGAAAGCTTATAAAATCAGCTTTCTTCACAGAAGTGTTTTGTTCAGATTCCTACGTTGCGCCTATTTTTCAAACTTATAAAACGAATTTTTTTCTCTACTTTTAGATTATAAATGAATTTTTACAACTGCATTGAGGGTTTTTTCGAGAAAAGTTGAAAAATGTGTTTGAACCCCCCAGAATACACCCCAAGAGGTTGTCAGGAGCTTATGAAAATATCAGAAATGAAAAATTTGGAGTCAATTTTCTGTCTGATTGTTTTGTTTCAAATCATTTGTTTCAGTAATTTTCAAGAAAAATGCCAGCAACGGATGCTCTGGCTCACTTTGTATATAAAATATAGTAGACTTCTTTTATTCTATTCAGGTCCTCTGGTATTTAATCACTGTCCGATGAGTAAAATAATTGAAATCTCATGCGCTGAGTCCAGACTATACTTGCTCTCTTTGAGAGAATCCAAAAATTAAATATAATCATCAAAGGTACCACTATACGGCCAATTTTGTAAAATAAGCACATGTATGGAGAGGGGGGAGGGGTGGAAGCTTTAATATGCGTAACTTTTCTTGCTTCTCATTGATAGAATGTCATCGAATGAAAGGCTAGAAACTCTGCAACTCTGGTAAGCAACTCTGTTTGCTTGAAGGGACGCATCGCAATGAAGTAGGGGACTACACTAATTATAGTTGTCAAAGTTGATGCATAAATTATTAATACTTCAATTAGTATGTACGTCTGTAATGTTTTTACTGGATGCTAATCATAGCATTTTTTCCAAGTAGATGATTCAGCCTAATTTTATCTTGAGTATTCACCATAAGGTTTCTCTGTACAGTAAAGCCTTTAATGAAAACATAGCAGGAATTGCTTTTATTGACATTAATTGTAATTGTTTAATTTTCAGATCCAAATCGGCCAATACTGTGTCTAAAAATTCAGATATTGAAAGGAATGACTCTATTTCGTCTCTATCAATATGTAGACATTTATTAATTACCTTCTTTTACCTTTCATCACCATATTCCACCAACAAAACCATGGCCTACCTATCTTTTCTTTCTCATTTTATTAAATTATAAATAGAATCTTTTACATCCATTCAACGCAGAATCGAATCATTTAAACTTCAAATACTCTATGATCAGTGATTTCATCCAAATTTTCATTATTGAATCATTCATGTATAGTATAAATCTATTTATTCAATTCATATGTTAGTTACATACTACAATGTCTCCTTAAGAATTGTTGATGCATTTCAAACAGCTGTAATCCACAAATGAACAAAACACTGAACCAATTGTAATGTGTCACTGCAAAAACAACGACTCAAAAATATTTTTTTCAAATATACGTCTCAAATGCATATACATTGTCATATTTTCTTAATCAAAGCTCCAACAGCACTCCCTGTACCTTAAATAATATACAATAAATTGACAAATCTTCTCCCATGAACTACATTATAATAAATATATTTAAACCATGTATGCGTAAGCCTTTATGCAAAACTTATTTCTGCAAAACCCAGCAGAGCAGAAGACCAAATGAAACAACTTATGCGCAGATTTTTATGTTTACAATTCACAGGCACGCTTTTCCAATACATGCAATGTATCGGAGCTTCCCTGCTTGTTTTTTTTCTTTTTTTTTCTCTCAGCAATATTGTTTTAGACACTCTACAGCCCTGCATATCCTATATTTAAGACCTTAAACTCCAACAAAACTCGTAAATGACATAACCACCAAATTTTAGCTCAAAGCTTTTTTTTTCTTAAAAAAAAAAAAAACAAAAAAAACAAAAAATAATAATAAAAAAAAGTCATCACTTTTTCACTTTTGGCCGACTCTTGGGGGGGGGGGGGCAGCCTCCCCCCCGCAAATGACGCTGCTGTATATTTTTCCACGATAGCTCAAGATGAGACATTTTTAAAGAGTAAATATCATTGTCGAATAAGTAAATCACAGAACTATCTAACAATGAAGCTTTTACTTTAAGCGATTTAATAGTCGATTCTGGTGTAAAAACCTCCAAAAATAACGATGACAGCACAAAAAATTCGAAAATCCACTCTTAAAATCAAGAAACTCTTTTACATGCGCGAGCGTAATGGTGGCTGAGGGCAGTAATAATGGGAGATTCCCATCTAACAATACTGTAAATCCATCAAGAAGTGGTCACTTCTTTTGGCCAATAAAGGGACGACTTTCAAGTGATACCGGCGTCACTAGGAGTCACAGTATCATTCATCGGATGTGGATCATTACTCTGATGACTAATTACTCTGTGAATCATGTCAGCATAGAAAGAGTGTCGAAATTAAGACAGAAGTCTCTCATTATTCCTGCCCTCAGCCACCATTACGTTCGCGAAAATAAAAGCGTTTATTGAGTTTGAGAGTAAATTTCGGAAGTTTTGAATGCTGCCATTGTTATTTTTGGAGGTTTTTACACCAGAATCGACTATTAAATTGCGTAAGTATAGCAAAATTGTGCAACAGACCCATTATCACGTTTAAACGGCCATTTTGAGTCTGGCGCCTTGATAGAATCCAAAGTTAAAGGGTTGAATAATATCCGCAGTGGCGGAACCATAAAGAGATTCGAATTTTCCGGTTGCTGTGCTGAATCCAAGATTAAGTTTTAATAACTTCAAGTTCGCGTCTCGATATTTTCTCGTAATTTTACTGTGTAGAATCAGAATCACTGCTGAAATTTTTTGAAGCCAAAGCTCTTAAGGGGGGTACATCGCCCTCGAAATGCAAAAAAATGAATTATTATTTTTATTTTTTTTTTCATTTTTTTGATAGTCGAAATCCTAAGGATTCAGAATATGTAACTGTTTTTTTCATAAGAGCCTTGGAAGTATTTTTAATTATTTATTGAAACTAAGATGGAATAAACAAATCTGCCGCCAAAGAGCGTTTTGAGCGTATCGTTTTTTTTCAATCTTGTAATAGTATACGGAATGTAACTTGAGTTCTATTATAGCTAAAGACTTCTAGTTTTTTTTAAAAGATGGACAAACTTCTGCTCTATTATCCATCAGAAACTTCTTTTTTTTTTAAAAAATTAGAAATTTCAATTTCAAAAATGGAGTTGAAGATGAAAAAGCTGAAAAAATTATGCCTTAAAAGTAAACAATTAATTAAAATACTTCCAGTCTCTTATGTAAAAAAAGCCTCTGGTAGATAATAGAGGGCAAAAAGACCTTTCATTTGAGCCAAAGAAACAGTGCAAATAATGATGAGAACTCAAGACAGATTCCGTACCGTTTAGGTCTATTTTTTTCTTTTTGTTTGACTTAAGGGGCACTTATGCAACCCGCACGACAAAAATTTGTGATTTTTTTTCGTATAAGCTCACGGACCAGCTCAAAAAATTTCAGACCCAAAACTTAACTCTGGAAGAAAAAAAAAAATGGGTGATGTACATTGTACCCCCTTAATTTATAGACCCATTCAAGGCGTTTGTTTGCTCTTGACATGCGTGGTGCGCCCTCATAATAAAATGCTTCGTATCTCATCAGATAGTCTTTTTTTGGAACATTACAAGAGCGGGTTTTTCAGTTTTATTTTTCATCCCTCTTAGCTCAAACAAGCAATAATAAAATGCGAATGATGAAGGAAGGTAGGTGTAGTTTCGACTGCGAGTGAGCGATCAGTCTAGTCGTCAAATATGATTTACACCACACGCGACTGCTAATTTTTAATAAGCAGCGTTTTATATTTTTACGGCACAATTAGATTTTATGGATCTTTAAAAGCTCCAGGATACCGATGTGCTAAAGACACTGCTCAGCTTTGTAATGGGATTTTGAAGAGCAACAGTGTTGCCAGATCGAGGGTTAAAAAGCGGTATCGTCTCCCATTTAAATCAATGTAAAACGTACGGCTTTTTCACCCCCAATCTGGCAACACTGAAGAGCAACGGCAATAACGGCATGATTCTCGTTAGGTCAAAAGGCGCGTTCAGAAACAACGCAATCGTTAGTCGCTTATCTGAGGATAGCTTTTATTAGTGTTATTAAGATAAATATAGCTTAGCTTTGAGCCGAAAAATCTGTAAAATTATCATACGTGGTTTCACATTGTATATAAAACAGCGACGAGGCGTGCGATTTGGCAACGTTCCTTTTTCTCCATTTAAACACATTAGAAAGGTCGAAATGCCTGATCATCGCCGACCAAAGCATTCGACCTTTTTTGGTGAATTTAAATGGAGAAAATACATTGTTGCCAAATTTCACGCCTCGCCACTGATAACGTGCATGAATGCGGGATGGTTAACATTTAAAATACCTCAATGAATGAACATAAGTATTTGGATCGGAGATCTGAGATTTCTACAACGTTTCTGGGTATTGTGATTTCACGGTATCCAGTGTTTAAAAGGTCGGGAACATTCCCCATTGGTTGTAGTGTCCCCGGGTTTTTAATTGCATACTTCATCTCCCGTTACAATTTTTCTTTGGTCTTATTCTCATAAAGTGTTATAATAAAGACATGGGCTGGGCGGCTTTAGGGGGTCAAAGCTTGAGGGGGAGGGGGGGGGGGGGGTTATCAGTCATTCAAGAGCTTCAAACATATGCACATTTGTGAGCGTGCTTAAAATTTGCATTAATTCGTATCAGCCTGTACGGTAATAGGTATACTGATTTCTTACTTAAGCAAAAAAAAAAAAAAAAAAAAAAAAAAAATCAAGGAACTTCCTCGGATTATCGGGGGGGGGGGCTTAAGCCCCTCCAAGCCCCCTCCCCCTCATGAAAGCCGTCTATGAATAAACGAAAAATCTTATAATGTGCTGGTCATTAAAAATCGATATACTTAGAGGAAACAGAAATTTCTTCAAGAACTTTAACCATAGAGTGCGAAGGCGCTAGTGATATATATAAGCCCAAATCTAATCTTCTTTTTTAAAAATTCAATATAACCGTTCATTTCAAAACTTCTTCATTAAAAAGCCATTAAAAATATTAGTTTATTATAGATTTCAAGAAATGAATATGAAAATCTGGCTCTAATATTACATCGGAGAGAGCGAATGCACAGTCGGGAATATTCTCCGTAATTTCCCTATACAGAAAACAAATGACATGATAGCAGGAACTTTCGCTGAAGCTTGAAAATTTATTAGAATTAAGAAATCATTTAAAAATTTAAAAAATATCCCGGAAAAATAAATATTTCAGTCAAATTTTTACCACAACGGGTCATTAATTCAATGATGAATCATATTTAAAGTTTTGTGAGGACCAATTTTTTGTCAGTGAAGCTATCAAAATCAACTTTCAGTCAATCAGAGTGCAGTTTGAATCATTATGCATTAGTTAAAAAGAAAAATAATCTCGAAATATACTCTGGTAGAAATGTTCACCCCAACTCTGGTTACATATAAAAGCCATGTTTTCTCCCGCGGTATGTATTTTTGGGAGTATAAGATATTTGCGGAGTAGAAAAGAAGTGCGATGAGGAGGAAAGAGATAGTCATAATGGGGCTGTTGCACACTTTTGCTATAAGCGATTTAATAGTCGATTACGGCGTAAAAACCTCAAAAATAACGATGGTGGCACTAAAAACTTCCAAAATCCACTCCTAAACTCAATAAACGCAGTTATTTGCGGGAGCGTAATGGTGGCCGAAGGCAATAACAATGGGAGATTCCCATCTAACAATTCTGAAACTCCATCACGAAGTGACCAATAAGAGACTACTTTCATTTGACACCGGTGTCACTTGGTGTTGCGGTACCATTCATCGGATGTGGATCATCACTCTGATGACTAATTAGTCTGTGAATCATCCTTGTCAGCATAGAAAGAGTGACGAAATTAAGATAGGAATCTCCCATTGTTAGTGCCTTCGGCCACCATTACGCTCGCGCAAATAACTGCGTTTATTGAGTTTAGGAGTGGATTTTGGAAGTTTTTAGTGCCGCCATCGTTATTTTTTGAGGTTTTTACGCCATAATCGACTATTAAATCGCTTATAGCAAAAGTGTGCAATATAGCCCCATTTGCACCTCTCCGGAGTTAAAGAATGATGATACTCCACCATAGCCATAGCATAGAACATTGTCTTTCTCCCTCTTAGCCCATTTAACTGCATGTGATAGAAAGAGAAAGAAACAGGGGCTGAAGTCACGTGACAGCCCTTATATCCATCCTTTTCTAACACATGCATTCAAATGGGCTAAGAGAGAGAAAGACGAACTCCTGGCTACGGCTATGTACTCCACCAAACAGGGCTGCCGTTCTGCGTATAATCAATGCTATTTTTCAATTCACCGATGATTCCACCGGTTGAGAAAAGATTACACAGCTTAGTTCAGTGTAATACGGTAATGAACCAAAAAACTCGCATCTGTAATCTTTTCTCAACCGGTGGAGTCGTCGATGACTTTAAAAAACTTGCGGATATTTTAATTAATTAACGGAGTTTCCACCGATTAAGGAAAGATTACAGATCAGAGCATTTCCGTGCATCACAGTCATACACTGAATGAACTGTGTAATCTTTTCTCAATCAGTGGAATCATCGGTGAATAGAAAAATAGCATTGATTATACGCAAAACGGCAGCCCTGCCACCAAAGTGGCCTACACACCCTCCTTGATAGTATTTTCCACCTTTCACTTTGGGTACATCTTTTTACTATGAATGAGAAAGTAAAATTTGCTCTCATTTTTGTGTTCACTAATCACTCCGATTTTCACACCGGATTTTTTAAAAGTGTATAATCTGATGTAAAATCACCTGAAAAGTCCATTGGTGGCATCAGAAAGTCATGAAATGCAATGATAAACTCACATGAGGCGTTTAATGAAATCCAAGATGGCGGAGAAATATCGAGCAATCTGTATATGCGTGCACCTTGAACATCCAAGGATGGCCAACTTGGACAACCTCACTGGAGGTAGAGGTTATGTGTTTGTTTACGTTGTGATCGATATTGTGAGGTTGGCTATCCTTGGATGTTCGTGGTGCATGCATACAAATTTCTCGATATTTCTCCGCCATCTTGGATTTCATTAAACGCCTCTTGTGAGTTTATTATTGCGTTTTATGACTTTCTGATGCCACCAATGGACTTTTCACGCGATTTTACATGAGATTGAATACTTTGTAGCGCTAAAACAAAAGTTTGCAACAGACCCATTTTTAACAGAGCGGGAGCGTAAAAACCCGTTCTAAGCAAGAAAGCTAGAACACCCTACAAACGTGGCAACATTGCTCAATGTCTAACAAACGTAGCACAGCTTTAAGAATGAATCGGGCGCTGTCGGGGCAGGAGATGGAGGCGGGAAATGTCAGAGAGTGTTTTTGTGTGCGGCAGGGATTTTGCAGATGCATCTATGGAAATGTCCAGCACAGTGTATAAACACGCACACTCTCTCACACAAATACACAAACACTCACAGTAACAGATCTCTCGAATCTCTTCCATCTATGCTCTTTTCCATTTGAATTCCCGTGTGTTTGCTCAAACCTTTCAGACTTTCTCGCACCATCGCATTATATTGAACACAGTGGGAAAGAAGGAACGCAATAAGGTGGGCTAGGTCTGGTTGCAAAGTGCAAACATCTTATCATGCACCTTTACTTTCGCACGCTTGTCGTCGCTTGTCTCTTTGAACGCCAAGCCGAGCTTGCGCTCCGACTGACAGTTGCTTCATTGTTCGATTTTTTTTTTTATTTTTTCATTTTTTTGCCTCAATGGGTTGCTCTTGCATATACTTCTTTTCTTTCCTTTCAGTTTTTTTCCTTGTTTAAAAAAAGAGCAAACACTAGTTGGGACGCAGTTGAATAAGTCTTTCAAAAAACTGATTTCGATGCTTGAATCTGAAACATTTTGTCTGGCGAAGCGTGCAATAGGAATATGGCTCTTGAAAACTTTTTCTATTTGCAAATACATAGTCCAATCTGATGCAAAGACCAGCAAAAATCATGAAATTCACACTCAGAAAGTCTAAAACTCAGTAATAAACTCACATAATTGCTATAACGATATGTTTGTAATGGTGGCTGAACGCGCAGGTAGCATTGGAGATTCCTGTCTAATTTGTCACTCTCTCGACGGAAACACAGAGGTATGTCTCAATTTAGATAGGAATCTCCCTTGATACCTTCGTCTTTCCGTCATTAAGCCAGCATTGGCGGAGCCAAGAATTTGGCAACTGTGGATTCTTCTCATTTGAATGTATGAGAAACAATCGATTCTTGAGGGGGCCACGGCCCAAATTCTAATCGATTGTTCCTCATACATTCAAATGGGAAGAATCCATAGTTGCCAAATTGCTGGCTCCGCCCATGTAAGCCAGATTCTGAGAGTGAATTTCGTGATTTTACATAAGTACGTACTCATCGTCATTTTTACAGGTTTTTACGCAAAAATCAACTCTTCAATCCCCTGTAGAAAAAGTTTGCTAGAGCCCCATTGGGCAACGTAATATTTTGTCCGATGAAACGCTGGCCAAAGGTTGTAGTCGAGCTTTTTAACCAAACACCCAATAATTCAAATGTTTCTTGGCTTCAAACGGACACAAAACGATATTGTCGCTTTTAACGCTCCACCACTGATGCCCAGTACAATAACGTAAAAATTTTCTTTTGGGGGCTATTTTTTCAAGGGGAGAGAGGCTAAATTTATTGATAAAGGGCAAAATATTTACGTAGGAATGTGCTCTTATAGCGGTACGTGCCTTGAAGGTGATCTATGGTACATTGGTGTACACATACATTGAATAAGAGAAACATATGCGGCATACGTTAACCGACCGCGAATCCCGAGAATTGTACATCACAAAACGCACAAACATGCTTACTCGCGATAAGCCGGATTTCGGACTGTGGGTACCCGGGCGACGAATGCAGAAGGTCAGCACTAGAGGATGCAATCCGTGTTTCTATTTGGACGCGGTTTCCCTTTCGCACGGGGATTATTTTAGCAATAGCGCGTTAGTTGTTAATTTAAATAACCTCACTCGCTCGCTCGCTCAGACAAAAAGAGTCAGGCATCAGGCGCAGTTGCTCTCCAGGGTAGGTTCTTGATCAGGGGGTTGAAACTTCCCCGCTCTCCCACACTCTCTCTATCATCTCTCTCTCCCTCTCTCTCTCTCACTCTCCACCACTCTCTCTCTCTTCCTCTCTCTTTCTCTCTCTCTCTCTTCCTCTCCCTTCCTCTCTCCCCCTCTCGCTCTCTCTCTCTCTCTCTCCCTCTCTCCCTCACTCTCTCCCTCTCCCATACTTATCACTTTTTGTCCATCGAACGCGATGGGGTTGCCGATCCATCCATTGCTTTCAAATTAAAAATTTGGATTCAACCCTGACCACAGTAGTTTAACTGAACTTAAAATAGTTTATAATCATAGAAATAAACTTATTAACCCTTTAATGACCTTGTTAGTTCAAAAGAACACCATTATATACTCCGTTTATATAGGGAAAAGGTAGTTAACTGTTCGTACTCGGTGGTGTTGGAATTGCCTATACTACGAATTGAAGGCTCCCGACGAGGCCTTATCTATTGTAGTGTTTCATCTATATTTGTGTTTATTCGGAATGAAGACTGAGACAATGCGTAATAGACAAGTGGAGAAAAACGAGTAAACTCGGGCTTAGCCCATAAGATGCCAAAAACTAAAAACTAAAAAAACTAAGGGGAAAAAAACGAAACATGTATTTTGAATATTACCAGAAATCTAGTTAAAGGAAACTCGAATCACATATAACTATTTCGTAGAAGTACTATTGGTATCCCCAATTATAAATTTTTCTCCGTGTGGAGTCTGTCTTGGCTATGGTTTGATAATTTGGCAACGTTAATACCATTGTACTGTTCGCTTATCAAAACTTCCCGCGACGCGCGTTTTGCGTTTTCGGCCGGCCGGCCGACCGACCGCAAAATACGGGTGACAAACAGGGTTCTCGCTCGAAGCTCGTATCTCGTATTTAACTTCATTAAATCCCCCCCTCCCCCCCCATCTGTACGCTTGTTCCTCGAATACCGCCAATTGGTCAAAACCAACAGGCCAGTATGCCCGTCTGTTTCAGTTCAGCAGAGACTCCACGATGTCTGTCCCGAAATAAAATAAAATAAAATAAAATAAAGTTAAATAAAGCAATTAAAGCAAAATAAAGCAGAACCAGCTCGAAAAGGATGACCGTGGAATGGGGCGGGGAAACGGTTGCGGTCCTTTCTCGTGGTGTGTGTGTGTGTGTGGGTGTGTGTGTGTGTGTGTCGGTTTCATCACCGGTGAACATACGATAGGGGAAAACGTGCGTGGAATGGACACATGTCACGCTTTGTATTTTAGTTGAATCAGACAAAGCACAAATTTTGTTTACTAAGTAGGTCAGTGGCCAAAGTTCATAACAAACCAAAAAAAAAAAAAAAACCCTAGAGTGGGATTAAAGGCTTTGAAAACTCTGGGAATAGACAGTGTAAGTATAAAGGTAAAGGTGGAGGTATTAGTACTCAAAGTACCATGCATATGATGATGTAGCCGCTATTTTCACTTTGTTTTTTCTGAAGGAAATCCCTTTAATTTCTCAAAAATCGAGTGAACGGGTCTGTTGCAAACTTTTGCTAAAACTATAAAGAGTGTTTCATCGTATGTAAAATCACCCGAAAATTCCGTTGGTGGCATCAGAAAGTCATGATATGCGATAATAAACTCACAAGAGGCATTTAATGAAATTCAAGATGGCGGTAAAATATCGAGCAATCTGTATGCATGCACCTTTGAAACATTCAAGGATTGCCAACGTTGACAACCTCACAGCTTCAGAGGTAATTTACGTTGTGATTGGGTGTGATCGATATTGTGAGGTTGGCTATCCGTGGATGTTGGTGGTGCATGCATACAGGTTGCTCGATATTTTACCGCCATCTTGGATTTCATTAAACGTCTCTCGTGAGTTTCATACTATGCATATTATGACTTTCTGATGCAACCAATGGACTTTTCACGCGATTTTACATGAGACCGAACACTATATAGTGCTGCAGCAAAAGTTTGCAACAGACCCATTGTTCCATGGTCCTCTCCAAAAAAAATCAGTAAAATACAAGCAAAGTGAACGTACTATTTATGAGTGTTTTACATATATTTTTATACTTAATTGTGTCGTTGTCATACGGGTAGATTGCGCCTCCACCTCATGGGAAAAGACACTTTAGGGTATCCAAAATTCTGTTAGGAATAGTTCAGAGAAAAAGAAGAAGAAGAAGAAGAAGAAGAAGAAGAAGGGTGTCTCGTGAGAATGTAATCCCATAGAATCAAAGACTGGGCAAAATGGTCCTCTAGAGCGGGACTCGGCCCCCTCGTGCCATGTAATCGTTGAACAAGCTTTATCTGAATATTTGGGCACGCCTCTTCACCAGTTCAGCCGCAATTGAGGCGGTGGCTGCGATAACAGCACATAAAACTTGGGGTATGCTCGTTCTGAGTAACTGACATTGTGAAAGTGTGTTGATTTCTTCGGAAGTGCTTATCTTTATGGTTTTATGTACACGCAAAAATTGCAAATACTCATAAAACTAACAGTGCGCTCCTCCGAAGAAATCCTCTTGTTTTACAGCGTCAATTATTCAGAACGAGCACACCCCATGTTTTATGTGCTGTTATTAAAGCCACCCGCCTCAATTGTTTACCAATACTGTAGAAGCGAAACTTCAAATCTTTATAGTGGCCTCTCGGGGCCTATTCATAAACCGATAGAAGTAAGCCCTCTCCATAGCAGTTATAGCACCCTCAGGACTATGTCTCACCGTTTCGTTCATAACTAAAAATTCCCACCTGTGTACTACACTTTTGTCATTCGAAACCGCGATCCTTAATGGGCTCCTAAAAAATGATGGGGGTAGTGAGGAATATCTTTCGGTTGCGTTTATTCGTTTTTCTTGAAAAACCAAGCCAAAGTTGCAATGTTGTGCAACCTTGACAACGGACATCATTTTTACAGCGAATGAACATATATTTACTTCCGGATACGTTTCATGTGCGATTTCTGCAACTGTCCCCTCTCCGTTAAACATGTTTTACTTACTTGCCCAAAATTTCAACAACTACGGAAACAATTTCAAGTACCAGCCACAGATGATCTCACCTTAGTGTTAAAAACAACCAACCAAGAAACAGCGAAGAAACTTTATTCATTCCTGAAAAAAACTGGACTAGAAGTGTAAAAATATTTCTATTTTAGTGTCCACAGTTTAATGTTACATATACTTAATTACTTAATTTTCCTTTCTGTAAAAAAAAAAAAAAAAAAAAAAAAAAAAAAAAAAAGCCTTAAAAGAGGTGTAAATGGCCGTTGATGTTAAGGCACCTCTTTCAAAAAATAAACGAATTTATCAATCAATCATGCATTTTTTGGACTCGTCTTTAAGCTGATTCCAGGCAAAACTTTTCCAAATTTCAATCCGATGGATGGCGTCACAAGTCGCCATCAGGAAAATTCATATTTTTGGCCTTTTAACCCTTTCCAGCAAGATGGTACACGTATGTACCATTTTCTGTAACATGGATTTCAATGGAATTTAAATGGGCATTTTGCAAAAACATGTGTGATCCATGAAAAGTCTTAAAAAAGTGTCCTCTTTTGAACGGTCTAAAAAAAATTCAAAAAAAGCCAAATTTCAAAATGTGTGCTGTAAAGGGTTAAATTGAAACCAACGAAAAAACACATAATCCAATAACGTCAGCACCTGCAAAATTTTTTTATGTTTTTTATTTTTTTATTTTTTTTTTATAGCCCAAAACGAGCAAAATTAGTTTTTAAAGCCGTATAGCCGTAAATTATGAGGTTTGCCATAAGCTTATAGTTTTTTTTTTTATTATTATTTGTGTGTGCATTGCACTCACTCAACCCTGCACCTATTCGCAATAGAAGCGAATATTTAACAGTATTCTATCTCTTAAGTTAAATAATTTAACACAGTTGACAACGCAGTTGCCAATTGCTTAGTTCTAATTTATGTTGAAAATTAACACGAAATAAATAAATATACATTTTTTACATTTTATCCCCTCAGAAAGCGACCTGAAGACAATTCAAACGTTTTCCGACGTTTTAATCTCCGGATCAGATTCTCATTATCAAGCAGTACGTCAATGGTGGGGTTAGGATGCTCGATTAGTTTTTCTTCATGTCTTTTAGCTGTTTTCATGACCACCTGTTTTACTGTCTCGATTTGCAGGTCCCTATGGATATCCTCGTTCCTGGAGTACATAGGGGCGTCGGTTATAATTCTTAAAACTTTATTTTGGAATGTTTGGATTATCTTCAGGTTGCTCTCTACAGTGCATCCCCAAAGCTGGCAACCGTAGCTCCATACAGGCCTTAAAACTTGCTTGTATAAGAGCAGTTTGTTAGATAATGAAAGTTTAGACCTCCTTCCAAGAAGCCAGTACATTTTGCTCAATTTTAAATTCAACTCTTTTCTTTTTATTTTGACATGTTCACGCCATTTAAGTTTGGCATCTAGGGTAAGCCCTAAGATAAGCTTATAGTGAGTGAGAGTGAGTGCGAGTGATATTATGTCCAACCGCCTCACTCGCACACATCGAGGCTTATGGGAATTTTCGTATTCCGTAATGTCCGACTTTATTTTTGAGTGTTACAGCTTGAAACTTTCAGGGTATCTTCCTGAAGTGTGCTCGCAGGTGCTGACGTTCCCCGAATTTGTGTTTTTAGCGTAAATTCGTCAATTTTAGCCAAAAACTTTTGACGTTTTGAGCAGCGCGACGTGGAGTATACGGTTTGAATTAATCGACCCTGAAATCATCTTAAAACTGGCTGGATCCAAGATCAGATAAATTGACAGCCGTTTTTGCTATATGATTCTTTTGGTCCCGGAATAATCCCGCACCTTTGCATTAAGTTTCGACAAATCAGACCAGACGCGATTTGAAACGGACATTTATACCTATGCTCCATTTTGATGTGACTTAAGGATTCATGACGTCACTGACGTGTGCTAGAATAATTAAGTGACCCAGAGTGAAGATCCCTGAATCTTCAAGAGTTTCCCTTCTCATTTATATGTATCGATGAAATAATCGATGTGAGTGATAAGGTAATCGAAACTATCGATAAATCGAACAACTGCGTCGATCAATTTTTATCGTACACATCAAGGCTCTTCATCGATTTCATCGGACCTGCGATAAATATGCCAAGATTTTTTCACATATTTTTTGTGTTTTCAAAAAATCGCAAACAGATTATATATGTAGACTTTGGAGTTAGTTCTAGTTTTAGTTTATTCAATAGATTTTCGACCTATGGAGGCGAAAGTCCGGTTTTTTTTTGCGTTATGTTCACCTGCGCGAGGATCTGTAATTTTGCTCAGAGAACAATGTTCGGTTTTACCGTTGCGAGGTTTCCGCTCAATACTTTATTTCTGACTTGAATATTCCAGTAAATGTAACAGGAACTATAGTCAGGAAAATGTTAAACGGAAGGGAACCGACAATTTGTCCAAGTGTGTCGTCCAGTCTCTTTCTCAAAGAGCGCGCCAGCAATATTTCGAGTCTACCCGAAAGAAGGAGCTAGTACCTTTGCAGTCTCATTTTATTTTTGTTGACAATTTTAGCATGGGGGCCTAGGACCGGAAAAGGCGGGAAATTTGGCGTCACCACACTTAGCGCTCCATTCTGCTGTGTCGCGTGAAGTGACGCACGATTCGATGACACGGCGATGAATGAAACTGTCACCGCAAAATGACATCCCCCATTTTCTCTCTGCGAAGGAAGAGGACGTTTGCCTCCTCGGTTCTAGCGTCTGGATGAGGGATAGAATATAGGGGGTGGGGGTTAACCCAAGAAGAAAAACCACCCCTATGCTCCCATCGTTGCCGCAATCTCCCAAACTCAGTTTATTCGTTCATTCATTTATTTATCCTGTTATCTATATATTTATTTATTTATCTATCTATCTATCTATCTATCTATCTATCTATCTATCTATCTATCTATCTATCTATCTTGTCTATCTGTCTATCTGTCTATCTGTCTATCTGTCTATCTGTCTATCTGTCTATCTGTCTATCTGTCTATCTTTCTATCTTTCTATCTGTCTATCTGTCTATCTGTCTATCTGTCTATCTGTCCATCTGTCCATCTGTCCATCTGTCCATCTGTCCATCTGTCCATCTGTCCATCTGTCCATCCGTCCATCTATCCATCTATCCATCTATCCATCTATCCATCTATCCATCTATCCATCTATCCATCTATCCATCTATCCATCTATCCATCTATCCATCTATCCATCTATCCATCTATCCATCTATCCATCTATCCATCTATCCACCTATCCATCTATCCATCTATCCATCTATCCATCTATCCATCTATCTATCTATCTATCTATATCTATCTATCTATCTATATTTCTTTTCTATCTTACATGAATTCTGGTCCCTTGGACTGTTGTCTACAAAAGCTGTCAGAACTTCATGATGATTACAATCGAAAGTTTCCTTTAGTGCCTGTTAGAGTGAAGTGTGTAAAAGTGAGTCAATACACGAGTTCAGAGTATACGCTGATAAATCAATATTGGTGTTGCAGTGCTGTTAACGAATTGGAGATTGTCGCGAGATTTTCAGCAGCTAAGTTTCGCCTTCAAGGTTCCGGCTCGGCCACTCTTTATACTCCTCACACCTTGCAGGCAAACGGCTAGTGCGGGTGGGGTGGGAGAGCCGTTCTAGATCAGTTCCACACTCACACGCATAACGGCAGCAGTGGTCGCTCTTTTAGAGTCCTTGATGGAAATATTGCACAAGGTGTGACGGACCACCCGGATGGGGCATTTTTTTTTTCGAAAACTACTGGGCCAAATGATTAGAAACAACGAAGTCAGATCGGGAATGGACCCTAAATGTTTCATTCTTCACATTTTTTTAAACCCCCGACAGTCCTTTTGGAGTATTCGGGGGGGGGGGGCTCAAACAAATTTTCCTAGTTCCAAGGTGAAACTCAGCTCGTGAAAATCTTGCGACACTCTTTATTTCGTTAATAGCACATTATCTCGTTTCAACGACGCTAAATGCAAAAAAATATACAGACACTGTTCTAGGTTTTTTGCACACAACCTTTGCGGAATTTCGGAGTCTACGGTCTTTTCTTAGGTCTCAAATTCAGATATCGGAGCGAAAGTTTGATCCAGTAACGTCATCACTAAAAGCTTTTATTCCGTACGTCTCAAGTCTCGTACAGTCCTTACACAGGGACTCTTCATGCACCATTTTATATTCAGAGCTGCCGTTTTGAGTATCATAAATCGCATTTTTCAATTTACCGATGATTCCACCGCCTGAGAAAAGATTACACAGTTCAGTTCAATGTATGACTGAGATGCACGAAAATACTTGCATCTGTAATATTTTTTGAATCAGTGGGAACTCCGTTAATTAATTAAAATATCCGCAAGTTTTTTTTTTTTTTTTTTTAAAAATCATCGACGACTCCACCGGTTGAAAAATGATTACAGATGCGTGTATTTTCGTGCATTAAAGTCATACAATGAACTGAACTGTGTAATCTTTTCTCAACCGGTGGAATCATCGGTAAGTTGAAAAGTGCGATCAATTATACGCAAAACTGAAGCTCTATTTATTTTCAAAGATTGGAAAAATGACAACACTGATTTTCTTCCTCTGTTTATCTCTTGACAAAAGGGACACTCTAGGCTCGCTGGTTCCAGGAGCAGGAAGATATGAAAATAGCTGGGAAACGTAAACGTAAAAAGCTCTCGAGCTCTTTTTTTTTTTTTTTATCTGGTTCAGTGGAACTCAACTGCGTGCGCACAAGATGGGGGTGGGGGTTAGGGAAGGGGAAATTGTCGCTTGGTAGATGCAGGAAAAGAAAAGGGATGTTTAGCGTTTTGATTGGTGCTTGTTCATCTTGTCGCCCTCGTCGCCGAAACCTCCCCCCTCCATCACTTTAATATCCCCCAACGCGCTCACCCATCCCTGCCATATCCTCCTCGAACATTCGTACCGATTAAATTACCTTCTCTCGATCTTGAATTATTTGAATCCCTTTCCACATAATTGCCAAATATACCTGCTGCTTTAGAGTACGATGACATCTTACAGCATGAGCGGAGAATTCATGTATAAGACAGTGGGTCCAGTGTTGAAATTAAACTCTAGAGAGTTGAATCTAACATTACAATCTACCTTCATAATCGCCTTTACTATGAGTGCCAAACACAAGCTAGTTTACTTTTTTCTAAAGATTTGTCCAACTTTTCAGTGTTTCATGTGTGACCATACGGCCTTTAACCCTTTATGGGCCGAGCCCGACAGTGGCGTAGCGTGCAATTTGGCAACGTCATTCTTTCTCCATTTATACCTATTGAAAATATCGAACTATTGGGCGTTCGATGAACACCCTCGAATTCGACCTTTCACATGGGTTTAAATAGGAAAAACACAACGTTGTTGTTTTGCACGCTACTGGAGCCCGAGTATACTCGTTTTTCTCGTCTACTGCACATTGTTTCAGTCTTCATTCCGGATAAACGCGACTATCGATGAAAACACTTACAAGGTAGGTGTCTTTGGGCGCCTTCAATTCGTTGTATAGGCAATTCCAACTCCCTCGAGTACGAACAGTTAACTATACCTTCCCTATATGAACGGTGAAGTGGCGTTCTTTTGAACTAACCTGGGGCCCTCAGAGGGTTAATTGAATGGAATCAGACAATTGAAGTTTTATCAAAACGATATCAATGGTATGAATTGGTGGTCAATTATTAATCTTGCTATGAGCTATATTCTTTAATTTCTACGTTCTGCCGTTTCTAATTACACTCATTGGAATGAAATAATTACCGATTCCGAAATTTCGTGGCATGATCGTTAGCTAAAAAAATTAGGAAAATTGCAAACTTATTGAGCTAACACTATAGATTGATCAAGAGAGTAAAGCTCTTACAATGTGCAGATTATACAAAAGAAGTCTTGTCATGCTTATAGGAATCTAGAATCACCAAACAGACAACAGTGTTCTGTTTATACCTATTCGGAACTTTGCTTAGTCCGCAATGCGATCATTCCCGGGGATCCTTACAGAAAAATGAAATTCCCGGTTTCCTTACAGAAAACTAACTCGCATCTGCTTAAGAAAGAGAAAATAAGAGTCCCAACAAAACAGTGGGAGAGCGTGGCAGGTTAGGTTAGGTTGGCAATGTTGAAAAGTCAGCTTCTGATGAGATCGCTCTTATGGAGATTTAACATGCGGTTTTCGACTTTCCCTCATTTAAAGTCAAATTCCAAGAAAACTATTGTTCCTTACCTTCCGGAAATTCAAATTATATTTTTTGAGGATATAATGAAGATATTGATGGGTCACTCGTATCACTTCCATCCCAAACTTAAAAGAAAAATATGAAATTGAAAGTTAAATTACGAGGATTTTTTTCCGCCGGAACGTCCGATTTTGAGCCGCTTAAACTTCGTATTATTTCGAGTATTTGCATTTTAATCTTCGGGTTTCTTTATGAAATCGGCGTATTTCCTTTAATCAATGAATTTTATTTGCTATTCAAACCATCTGCATTACACTAAAACAGGACAACTGGAAA